>PVJI01009627.1:0-64519 GCA_004026765.1 Micronycteris hirsuta
GGGATTTAGATAAGGCATGGAGGGATATCAACAGGGGAGTGGTAGGGGGAGAGAGGGGGAAAAGGTGCAGAGAATAAGTAGCATAAACGGTAGGTAGAAAACAGACGGGGAGGTTAAGAATAGTATAGGAAATGTAGAAGACAAAGAACTTATGTGTATGATCTATGGACAAAAACTAAAGGGCGGGGAATGGGGGGGTGGGGATGGAGGGGAATAAAAGGGGGAAAATGGGACAACTGTAATAGCATAATCAATAAAATGTATTTTAAAAAAAAGAAGTAGTTCTGTTTATACTCTAAGCAGATCTCCAGTTTCCCAGCTTGGGGAAGAGGTGATAATAAATGATACTTGCATGTTTAAGTCTGTTAGAACAAACAGACAAGATGCCTACATGGAGGGAAACTGAATATACCAGTGGCATTGGAGTATTCTTGCTGCTTCTGTGACCTTCAGCATCTCATAAGGACTGTTTTGGCTCTCATGACATGCTTATTCTTCAGGATTCCAGTGAACAGGTAGAGAAATACTGCCTAAGTAATAATGGTGAAATTAAAAAATCTATCTCAGATTTAGTAGAAGATTTAATTATTAATTACAATTATATTCAAAATTCCAGTTAATAACTTGGTTTGTTTCTAAAAGATGTATACTGTATCTTAAACACATTCTTAGTTAAAAAAAAAAAAACTTACCAAAAAAAACTTATCAAAGCTAGTTTGGATGAGAGAAATAGAGAGTGGTTGGGGCTGTGTGCCATTTCCACCTGTCCATCAATTCTCTTTTTTTTTTCCCTGCAGTGGACAAGATATGGTGAACATCCTTCAGTTAGTTCAGAATCTGATGCATGGAGATGAAGATGAGGAGCCCCAGGATGCCCGGTAATAGAGAACGGTTGGCAGCTTCCCTTTGACAGTATTATGTGTTACTGATTCTGAAAGTGATTGCATTCTTACAAGTTGCTGAAATAATTAGCTGTTTCATTCAGAGTTGCATATGATATTAAGAGGATGTTTATTCTTTTCAGAAAGACATTTATATATTTCAGGTAATATATTTTGTAAAAGGAAGGCATGTACTAAAACTAAATCCTGTAATTTTTATGGTATCATGTCTTCTGGAGGGACTGGCAAAAATACCAAAGAATGGATGCTGTTGAGTTTTTTTGCTTTTGATTGCTTCTGCTTCTGTGCTTGTGCTTCTGCTTCTGATTGCTAAGAATTGCTGCAACTGAATTGATTGGTGGCAGGCCACGTTGTCTGTAAATCATCCATTTGTTTTATTTTTCTTTTCATCTGTTTAGCTATTTACTCAGTTTCATTTTCTCTTTAATTATTTTAAATTTAAATTTTTTGAATAAGTAATGCATTCTCCCAGTTCAAATTTCAAAGATAAAAAGAGTACACAAAGACAGTTTTCCTTCTTACCTCTACCTCTCTTATTTTGTTCTCCTCCTTAGAGATAGACAATGTTGTGTATTCTCTGAAATATTTTATGTGTGTGTATACACACACAAAATATCTTTACTTGGTCCCTCCAGTACATAAATACTATGCACATTGTTCTGTACCTTGCTTTTTTCATTTGGGTCTTGCAGTTCATTGCATATCAGTACACAAGCACTTTTCTCCTTTAAGAACTGTTTGGTTTTACTTTGAGTAGATGAACTGCATTTTATTTGACTGGTCTCCTTATTGTGTTTTACTGTTGCGAACATCACTGCAGCCAGTATCTTTGTACATGTATAATTTCTCAGAGAAGCAAATGTTTCTGGATATTAAAGTTCTAAAGTAGGATTACTGGGCGAGATAGTTTGTGTATTTCTAATTTTGATAGATATTGCCAAATTTCTCTCCATGGAACCTGTGCCAGTTTATAGTCCCACCAGCATGGTTTCCCCACACCTTTGCCTGCAATAATGTTAGCAGACTTAAGGGTTGTTGCCAGTCTGATAGGTGAGAAATGAAATTTCAGCATAATTTTAATTTGCATTTTTCTTGTGAACAAGGTTAAGTATTTTTTTGCATGTTTTAAAGCCCATTTATATTTCCTTTTCTATGAATTGTCCCCTTTGCCCAGTATCCTGTTTGATTTTTTTTGCTTTTTAAAAATTGACTTACAGTTATTTTTATAAGGGAAATTAGTCCATTCATTTTAATTATATATATGTATATACCTAGTTCCCTTTAAATTTTGCTATATTTTTGTTAAAAATAGCTATTTAATGCAAGGAATTGATCTTCATCTAATGATTCTTTAAAAAACTGTTTTCTGCACATTTTAGCTCTCCTTGCCATAGTTCTTATGGCTGTTATTTAATTTTTTAAAAATTTAGGAAAAAATTACTCACAAAGTTTGTATTTTTATTACATATTTAATAAATAGAAGGATATTTATCTCCTAGGAATTATTTTTTAAAATGTTTTTCTTCTCCAGACTGTCAATACTTTATAGGCATTCAATTTTCCAAAATTATCTGAATTTGTGCCTTTTAGGCCATTAAGTGGATTTTTAGTGTGACAGAAATTTCTGTGGAATAATGTCTCTAAAAGTTTTACTTCTTTATTTGTGTTTTTACTAATATATATTTTTAATCTAATGAATTTTGATTAACAGAATCCAGAGTATTGGAGAACAAGGTCATATAGCTTTGTTGGGACATAGTCTGGGAGCTTATATTTCAACTCTGGACAAAGAGAAGCTAAGAAAGCTTACAACTAGGATACTTTCAGACACTACCTTATGGCTATGCAGAATTTTCAGGTAAAGACATTATGGGTGGTTTCTGATAAAAATATTTATGAATTGGGTATAGACTGTGACAGATCTTTTCTGGCGCTATACTATCTGGGTTCAGATTTGCCTCTTCCCCTTCCTCTTGGAAGGGTTACTTAACCTCTCCATGCCTCAGTTTCCTCATCTGTTAAATGGGGTTAGCATTAATATCTATTGCATGGCATTGTTCTGGGGAAGAAATGAGCTAATGAATTCATTCATGTAAAGAGCTGAGCCCGGGCTGGTGTGGCTCAGTGGATTGAGCATTGTCCTGTGAACCAAAGGATCACCAATTGGATTCCCAGTCAGGGCACATGCCTGGGTTGTGGGCCAAGTTTCCAGTAGGGGGCCCTCAAGAGGCAACCACACACTGATGTTTCTCTCCCTTTCTCCCTTCCTTCCCCTCTCTAAAAATAAATAAATAAAATCTTTTAAAAAATAAGAGCTGAGAACATATAAGCACATGCATGTTGGATAAAGTCAGCAGTTCCTTACTTTTAGAATTGCTGATTGGCACATGTCAATAGAAGGTAGAGCAGTGAAACAGAGTATACTTTTTTTTTTAAGATTTTATTTATTTATTTTCAGAAAGAGGAGAAGGGAGGGAGAAAGAGCAATGTATGGTTGCCTCTCACATGGCCCTCACTGGGGACCTGGCCCGCAACCCAGGCATGTGCCCCGACTGGGAATCGAACCGGGACCCTCTGGTTCCCAGCCTGTGCTCAATCCACTGAGCCACACCAGCTGGGCAGATTAAACTATTTTTAATCAAAGTTGTAACTTATGTTTTATTAGAACGGACATGTGATAAGGAAGATGAGTAGGTGTTATGAAATTTATACTGTGTAATGATGGCATTATTAAGGAATTACAGCAGACTGAGGGTTCAGTAGAAGACATAGGACCAGTAGTATTTTTATGTTAATACTTTTATGGAAAAGGAATGATTGCCTATCATTGGAACATTTAACTTGGGAGACTCAGTTTCAGACGTCAGGAAAGAGATTGGCCTGGTAATAGTGTAGGTTTGCCTAACTATATTGCAAAGGAGAAAATTGTTTTTTGTTTTAAATATTTTATTTATTTATTTTTAGAGAGGGGGGAAGCAAGGTAGAGAAAATCAATGTGTGAGAAAAGATTGGTTGCCTCTCACACACCCCTAACTGGAGAGCAGGCTCATGACCCAGGCATGTGCCCTGACTGGGAACCAAACCAGTGACCCTTCGGTTTGCGGGCCAGTACTCAATCCACCGAGCTACACCAGCCAGGACAAGAAATTTTTTTCTAATGAAATTCTAATACCTATAATTGAATTTCTCTCTCCCTCCCTCCTCTAGGAGATTAAGAAGAATAAAAAGTCCGCAGCAAATGATAGTGAAAGCGAAAGTTAGCCTGATTCGTGTTTTTGACAATTTTATTTACTTTGGATGTTTTAGAGCTAAAACTCTGCTAAGAACCATGCCTGCATTATCCAGTGCTAGCCTTCTTGTAGAATAAGCCAAAACCACAATACCAGCTTTTTTATATCTGAGGGATTCCTGTTCTTTACTGATTTTCATATCTTCTGCCTTGTATGGAGTTGGGTATGGACGAAAGGTCATTGCCTCTGTTCCTTTTAACCTTCAGCTCTAAGGAGTTGTCAGCCATCTAAGATGAGAGTGATTCCTATCTCCTTTGACTGACCTAGGTGACAGTTTCTAGGCTGAGAAAAGAATTGTTTTCGTGATTGCAAAATTAGGATGTAAAACCAGAGTGAACCCCAAATAAGAACGTGTTAATCAATATATGGGTGTCTCCTAACAGGTATGAAAATGGCTGTGCTTATTTCCATGAAGAAGAAAGAGAAGGACTTGCAAAGATCTGTAGGCTCGCCATTCACTCTCATTATGAGGACTTCGTAGTAGACGGGTTCAACGTGTTATATAACAAGAAACCTGTGATCTATCTCAGTGCTGCTGCCCGGCCTGGCCTGGGCCAGTACCTTTGTAATCAGGTAATGTGGTGGAAGGGGACATTTTAAAGATGAGATGTTTTGTTCTGTCCTGGAACTTTTTAAAAGTGTGTAGACACATTTCTTTAGCTGCTGTTCTTTTCAAGTAAAAGAAAGATGGGTTTTTTAATATGTTTGTTTTTTTCATTATAAGAAAACTTATAAATGTATATTAGTGAATTCATATATGTCCTTTTTTTAGTTGCCCTAAGGCAACCACAGTCGATATTTTACTTTATTTCTTTCCAGGCTTTAATCAGTGGCTATATATGTGTTTTTTACATGATTATATCTGACTTTTTTCACTTACTGTTATAACAGGCATATATCATGTTTTAACAGTTCTTCAAAGTAAAGTTTATTTTTAATGTCTTCATACTATCCCTTCACGTGACTGTATAGTGTTTTAACGAACCGTTTCCCTTTTGGACAGTTTACATTCTTTCACTTTTGGTGACCAGTGTTAATGCTCTTTGTTTAGTACTCTTGTGGGCATCTGTGTGTGTAAAGCTGCTTCTATATTTAGAGTTATATTTCTCAGATTTTCGGAGTCAATATAGAATTCCTGTAGGAAAGAGCATTATTATTTTTATTTTTTTTTAAATTTTATTTAAAAAAAATTTTTTTTAAATTTATTTATTTTAGAGAGAGGAAGGGAGGGAGACAGAGAAGGAGAGAAACAGCAATGTATGGTTGCCTCTCACATGGCCCTCACTGGGGACCCAGCCCGCAACCCAGGCATGTGCCCTGACGGGGAATCAAACCGGGACCCTCTGGTTCCCAGCCTGCGCTCAATCCACTGAGCTACACCAGCCAGGGCTATTTTTAAAGTTCATAGTGAATTTAACCCAATTAGAGGGCTACCTTAAGACAAGAAATTACCGTATTTTGCCATGTATAATGCACTCCCATGTATAAGTGCACCCCCAGTTTAGTACTGCCCATGAATAATGTGCATCCTTATTTTTCCTTCAAAAATTTGGGCAAAAAAGTGTGCATTATACACAGCAAAGTATGATAAGTCTCTTGGCCAAGAGTATTTTAAGGCAATACCCTTAGGATTGGAGAGTTTGTCTTTCTTAAGGTGGAAGAGCCCTGGGGAGATAGATGGGGGAATTCAGGGGTTTAAGTTGATTCTGAGCTGTGGTAACTAGTGTCAAGAAATTATGTCCTCTTCTTGAGGGTGTAAAAAAATGGGGAATTTGGTAATGTCCCAGTAGAAACGTGAAACCGTTTACTTTAGTACCCACTACAGGCCAGACTCTAACGGACCTGAGGCTGTTTTGGGACAGCAGGCCTATCTTCAAAAGACGTGTGACAGTATTCTGTTAAATGAGAAAGGCAGGTGGCAGAAGAGTGAGTGTGTGTGTGTGTGCGCGCATGCATGCATGTGCGTGTATTCAAAAGTGCTTACATACTTATATGAATATTTTTATACCTAGAAAATACATATAAATGTATTTATACCTAAAAAATGTCTGGAAGGTCACATTCTAACCTGTTAACACTGGTGGATTGGTGGCTTATGTGGGAGCATTTTCACTTTTAATTTTTATGTGTGTGTATGTATGTACACACACATATATATATATTAGGCCAGGTTTTATTATTTTTCGAGGTGGGGGGCAGGGAGAAAGAGAGGGAGAGAAGCATCAGTGTGAAAGAGAAACATCATTCGGTTGCCTCTTATACGTGCCCCAATCTGGGACTGAACCCACTACTCAGGCATGTTCCGTGACTGGGAATTGAACTGGCTACCTTTCATTTTGAGGGATGTTGCCTAACCAGTTGAGCCACACTGGTGAGGGCATCTCTATATATTTTTTTATTGTGTGCATTATTTGGGTTTCACTTTGATAATTTAAAAGATAAATCCTTTAAGGCAGAAAGAGTGTGAATAAAGTGCTTGTTAAATTTTGATCTTTAAATTTTACCAAGTCTTAGTTACATAGAACAGTAGGCTGCAACTATTTAAAAATTTCTAAAACTATAAACTCCACGAGGATTTGTAAGCTAAAAGTAAAGAACATAAAATCTGGCAATTACTATCTTCATAGTACTGATTTCATTTCTTTTAAGAAATATATATCCACTAGTTTATATTTATTGATTTTTTAGGAGTGAGTGGACCCGTAAATATAGTATTCTTTGAATGCCTTTAGCTGGTGTTACTCATGTTTGGAGGAAGGACCCTAAATTATCCTCCAAAATGCTCAGGGTTCAGTTGTATGCAGTTTGGGAAAGTGTTTTTTTCTTTGGTATATAAAATATACCAAAGATAGTAACTCAGTCGACTCATTTAGAAAATTTTACATTGTCTCTGCCCTCTTGTAAGACATTTTAGCTCCTGAAAATTCACCCTTCTCTTGGCTTAACTTTCTAGATGTGCTTTAACATCTCTTAATAATATTTAAGAGTTCTAAGGACAGAGATTGTTTAAAAAATAATTGTGGCTTGTCTCAGAGACACATTTTTTGAGGGCATAAGTGAATGGTGACAAAGAGCTCTCTTGTAAAATTGTATGTTTCTTCTTACAGCTTGGCTTGCCCTTCCCCTGCTTGTCTCGTGTGCCCTGCAACACTATGTTTGGATCCCAGCATCAGATGGTGAGCTCTCCTTTTGGTTTGTAAAATTATACAAAATTGCATTTTGAAAGAAACTGTTTTCCTTTTAACTGAAGTTGTGTTTGCTGGCCTCCAGCTAATTATTAGCCTATTCATTTATTGCTTTGATCTTCCCATTGCACACTAAAGCCAGATGCAAAAGGCATAGGCTTTGGGTTCTGCATTTCTTTTTAATGTTTTTTTTTAATAATTTGTTGTATTTATTGATTAGAGAGAGAGAGAGAGAGAAACATCCGTTTGTTGTTCCATGTATCCACACATTCATAGGTTGCTTCCTGTATGCACCTGACCAGAAATTTAACCCACAAACTTGGTGCATCTAGACAACACTCCAACCAACTGAGCTACCCGGCCAGGGCTGCATTTCCTTTTTCAAGACAGTTTGGTTTTCTGTACATTAATTTAGTTGCATTAATGAGTAATATTAGAGATACATTTTTGGCTGATTTTGGGGATTGAGAGAACATTTTCTTTAAACAAATGTTTAAAACTAGAGAATGTTGTCTCTATGTATGCAGTTTTAACTTTAATCATACTTAAAGTCAAGAAAAACTATTTGATTTTCATGTTTATGATTAGAGAAACTAAAGTTTTCAAGAATTTATTTGAATGATTAACTTTGAGAGTCATGTGTACTTCTTTTGGAAGTTGTAATTGTTCACCATATAACTTTTATTCTGGTTGCGTCCTGTTTTGTCTTTTAATCCCAGGATGTTGCCCTCCTGGAAAAACTGATTAAAGATGATATAGAACGAGGAAAACTACCCCTATTACTGGTTGCAAATGCTGGTAGGTATCATGAATCTGAATCTTATATTTTGAACATATAAGAGACAGGCTAAGTACTTAGCCTAAAATAGACCAAGTCTTAAGAAATATTTGTGTGCCGCATGTTTAGGATAGCCCTGTATGAGTATTGTGGTAAGAATTATAATAGTAAAGTTGGCTCTTTGATTCCCTTTAATTCTTGATTTGTTTTAGGAGTTCCTTTGTGTGTGAATACTTTTTCATTTAGGTTGTAAGTGCCTCTCCTTCATGCGCTTCCTTTCTAAGTTGAATTTTAAAGTGTCATATTTGCATGTGTACCTTGTAACAGCAGGTCAATTCCTATTTTCTGCTCTGCTTACCATATTGTGTTTAACATTGTATTTGAAGTTCTAGACAATGCAATAAGCAAGAAAAATAATTAACATACAGATTGAAAGGAAGGATAAACTGTCTTTATTTGTAAATGGCATGATTGTACAGATAGAAAGTCCTAAATAAGTATACCAAAGAAAAGTCATTGGAACTAATAAACAAATTTATTAAGGTTGCAGGATTTCTGTATACTAGTGATGAACAATTGAAATTGAATTTAAAATGTTATTCATAATGGTATCAAAAATGAAAACTTGATGGCTAGGTTTAAGAAATGCATGAAAGATTTGTACACTGAAAGCTACAAAATGTTGCTGAGACAAATTAAAGAAGACCCAAATAAATGGGACGATAAGTCACGTGCATGATTGGAAGACTTAAGTCTTACTAAGTCAGATCTCCCCAAGTTGATCTGTAGATTCACCTCAACCCATATCAAAATCTCAGAGAATTTTGTAGAAATTGCTAAGTTGTATTGAAATTGATAAGGTGATTCTAAAATTTATATGAAAATACAAAGGATTTATGAATAGCCGAAATAATTTTGAGTAGAACAAAATTGGAAGACTTACCCTATGTGACTTTTAGACTTACTATAAAACTACAAATAATCAAGAGAGTATGAGATTAATTGAAGAGAGTAGAGAGTTCAGAAATAGACTCACATATATATGATAACTTGATTTTTTTTTTTAACAAAGATGCTAAGATAATTCAAGGGAGAAAGGATAGTCTTTTCCACCAGTGGTCTTGGAGCCATTGGATGTGCATGTGGAAAAAATTTGAACCTTAATCCTTACCTCACTCTGATTATAAATGGTTCATAGACCTAAACATATGGGACACAACACTAAAACCTCTTGAAAAAATGTAGATCTTTGTGATCCTGGGGTAAGCAAAGAATTCTTAGGACACAAAAGCAATGAACCGTAAATTGGACTTTGTCACAAATTAAAAGCTTTTGCTATTCAAAAGACCCTGTTAAGAAAATTAAAAAGGCTAGTTACAGACTGGGGGAAAGTATTTGCAAAACATTTTTCTGACAAAGGACTTTATCAAAATTCATAAAGAAGTTTTACCATTGAGTATTAAGGAGACAAATAATATAGTTTTTTTAAATGCACAAGAGATTTGAATAGGCACTTCACCAACGAAAATACCAGTATATGAATGTTTAAGCACTTAAAAAGATGCTAATATCAGTCATTTGAGAAATGGAAGTTAAAACCACAGTGATCTACTATTAAGTATCTGCTAGAATGGAGGAAAAAAACCCAATTCCAAATGCTGATAAGAATACAGAGCAACTGGAATGTCATACACTGCTTGTAGGGAGCAAATAATGTTACAGCTACCCTGAAAAATGGCTTGGCAGTTCCTAAAAAGGTTAAACATAGAATTGGATATGATCCATTAGCCCCACTTCAGGTATTTATCAAAGAGAAAAGAACACACGTGTCCACATAGAGAATTGTATGCAATCTCATAACCAGAAACAACCCAGATGTCCTTTACCTTGTGAGTGGATAAACAAGTTGTGGCATATCCATCTAGAAATAGTTACAGATAAACTTATCCACAGGGATGAATTTCAGAAGCATGCTAACTGCAAAAACCCAGACATGGAAGAAGTTACATAGCATATGATTATATGAAATTCTAAAAAAGACAAAAGTATAGTGACAGAAAACAATCAGGATTGTCCAGAGCCAGTCGGGAGTAGAGGAAAGAGTGAAACTTTGGCGTGGGGAGGATCCTCTGGGGTGATGGAAATATTCTCTACCTTGACTGTGTTGGTGGTTACATACTGGTTACTTTTGTCAAAACTCAGTGAACCATACACTTAAATGAGTGGATTTTATTACCTGTAAATTATACTTCAGTCAATGAAGCTAATTACAGTTGCTCCTTGGCTATGGGGAATTGGTTCCAGAACCCTCCCCCTGACTTGGATACCAAAACCCACAGATGCTCAAGTCTCTATATATAGTGTAATATTTGCATATATCCTACATTTACATATGGGCTACAGCAGGATGTACCTCCACATCAATTTGTATGTATTCAGCATAGTGCTTAGTGCATAGAAGGTTCAAATTTTGCTTTTTGGCCCTGGCTGGTGTAGCTCAGTGGATTGAGCGCGGGCTGGGAACCAAAGGGTCCCGGTTCGATTCCCAGTTGGGGCACATGCCTGGGTTGCGGGCCAGGTCCCCAGTGAGGGCCATGTGAGAGGCAACCATACATTGCTGTTTCTCTCCCTCTCCTTCTTCCTCCCTTCCCCTCTCTCTAAAAATAAATAAATAAAATCTTTTAAAAAAAAATTTGCTTTTTGGAACTTTCTGGGATTTTTTTTTAATATTTCTAATTCAAGTTGGTTGGATCCAGGGGTGTGGATACAGAGGACCAATTGTATTTTAAGAATAACAATAAACAAAAAACACATAGCCATCTTATTATTAGCAGGAAAACCCCACCACTTCCTGCCTGATTTAGCATACTGTATGTTTAAAAAGAAACAAACCCACCCATTTCAATCATTTGATAGATAGGAGAGGCTATAATTTATATGTGACTGAGAGACTTACCAGTATGCCTTACTCTGAGGTGAGTACACATCACAGAGGTTAGCCAACAGAAATTGCCAAAAAAACTTGAAAAGAGAATCTGAATGTGGTCGAGTCACTAAAACACAGCACTATGCTTTAGTTTTGATGGGTTATATCACGCAGTTTGTGTATTGGCCTTTGATCATTTCAACTAAAACAAATGTGTCAGTTAAGATTTTTTTTTTTAAGATTTTATTTACTTATATTTAGACAGAGGGGAAGGGAAAGAGAAAGAGAGGAAGAGAAACATCAATGTGTGGTTGCCTCTTGCACGCCCCCTACTGGGCACCTGGCTGGTAACCCAGGGATGTGCCCTCGACTGGGAATTGAACCATCAGCCCTTTGGTTCACAGGCTGGGGCCCAATCCACTGAGCCACACCAGCCAGGGCTCAGTTAAGATTTTTTTAAAAATTGAGACAAACTTGCAAGTTGGGGACGTTTTCAGGTCTTTTCCTACCATAAATCCTGCTGAAGAATACCTTGCATCAGTTTTGTTTGTTGAGGCATTTAGTAAGGGTTTCAAATCTTACTAGGTGGGATTCTGCTAAATGGAAATTTAGGGTAGTTGGGATAATACGTGACTCCGTATTTTATTTATGCTTTGAGAAGAGAGGTCTGCCCAGCAAAAGCTATAGTGTAAACAAATTACCAAGGAGATGGATTACAGTGTTTAACATGTTGAAACTGACTTCAGAATACATGTTCTATATTAAAACAAAGAACCTCCAAATTTAGTTAAAAACATCTTAAATTCATCTATGTATTTTTTTTATCCTCACCCAAAAACATTTTTTCATCACTTTTAGAGACAGGAAGGGAGAGGGGGGGCACATTGCTTTATGTGCCCCGACCAGGGATTGAACCTGAAACCTGGGTATATGCCCTGACCAGAAATCGAACCCATGACCTTTTCCATGGGATGATGCTTCAGCCAACTGAGCCACACTGTCCAGGGCCATGTTTTTTGTTTTTCATTTTTAATAAAAGGACACCTATAAATAAAAATAACCCAGAAAGTGACAAGAAGTTAGAGTAGAAAAAGCTATCTTGGACAAATGCTAACAGAAGTACTTAAGCAGTGTTAGTGTGAGATAAAATAGGCTTCATATTAATTACAATTCATGTAATCTGAGAGATAAGTTATAAGTGCTTATAAACATCAATTTGGGAGACTTGAATGTATTTCTCATGAAGCAACAATTCAAGTAGATAGAAATAGTATGTCGGGGATTTAAATAACAATTTACAAGATTTTTTAAAATCTTTTTTTAAGAAGTTTATTTGTTTCTTTCCTTTTTTTTTTTAATTTTATTTATTTTTAGAGAAAGGAGAAGGGAGGGAGAAAGAGCAATGTATGGTTGCCTCTCACATGGCCCTCATTGGGGTCCTGGCCCGCAACCCAGGCATATGCCCCGACTGGGAATCGAACCGGGACACTTGTTTATTTATTTCTTTTTAGAGAGGGAGAGAAACATTAGTGTGTGATTGTCTCATGTGGCCCCTACGGGGATCTAGCCTGCAACCCAGACATGTGCTCTGACTGGGAATTGAACCAGCAACCCCTTCTCAGACTGGGGTCGCACTGAATCCACTGAGCCACACCAGCTAGGGCTGTTTACTTATTTTTAGAGAGAGGGGAAGGGAGGAAGAAAGAGAGGGAGATAAATGTCAGTGAGAGAGAAGCATTGATCGGTTGCCTCTCACATGTGCCCCAACCCAAGACTGAACCTGCAACCCAGGCATGTGCCGTAAGTGGGAATCAAACTGGTGACCCTTCACTTTGTGGGATAACACCCAGCCAACTGAGCCACTCCGGCCAGGGCTACAAGCTTCTTTGTAGATATGTGTAATGGAGAATACACACTCTTGAAAACTCGAATCATCAGTTTGCAAAAGTTGGTTTTAAGCCAGTCCACAAAGTAAATCTCAATAAACCAGATATAGTATTACTTCCATCACAGAGAGATAATGTATATTAAAGCTCTTTAATCATTCTTTAAAGACTCAGGAAATATTTGTTCCTTTTAGTATCTTTTGTGTGTGTGTGTGTTTTATCCTAGGAACCGCAGCAGTAGGACACACAGATAAGATTGGGCGTTTGAAAGAACTCTGTGAGCAGTATGGCATATGGCTTCATGTGGAGGGGTGAGTGGAGGGTGGGTTGGCTCCATGGGTGGCCTGTACATAGCGCTCCTGCAGAGTGGACATCCAGGCTCTCACTTTGTTATGACATTTGTCACTAAGGGCTCTTTCGGGTTGCAGATAACGAGACAACCCAAATTGGCTTAAGTGAGAAGAGATTTTATTGGTTCACATAACAACAACAACAACAATAAAAAACAGTGTTAGGATTGGCTTTAGGCCCAACATCAGCAGGACTCAGTGTGTCATCCCCCTACTCCCCAGTCACTTGCTTTAAGCTCCTCTGTGCTGGCTCTGTATAGATAGACGTTCCTGTTACGGTCCAAAGTAGCTGCAGCAACTCAGCCTTCTTTCCAGGTTTGTGTCCAGTGTGTCAGAAGTCCCCACAGAAGTCTCATACCAATCACTTTGGCCAAGAAAATGTACTTTAAGTTATTTGCCCACTTCTGGGGCAGATGGTGATGTCTCCTCCACCCAAAACTGAGGTCTGATGGAGGAGATGGGGGTGGCTTCCCAGAAGGCCATTTGAGTGCTGCTAAGAGAAGAGAGGATACAGGGCAGCTGTAGTTGTCCATCCATATCCAGCACGGCATGCAAGGGAGGTTTCACTTTATTTTATCCCTCTGGGAAAAAATGGTGACTGGAAAATAATAGCGGTGAAGGGCATAGGCCCGTACACTACGTAGGAGACATCCCCTGAAATACATTTTCAAGGATTTCCTGAAATTTGTGTGTACTGCATTTTCTGTTGCTGTTATACAAGCTAATAACACAGCTGAAAGACAGCAGAGCCTCTTTCTTTTTTGTTTTGAAAATACATACTTAGTGAATGAGCAACAGTACATAATTTGTTCTTAGGTTGGTGTTTTCTCTTCCAGTGTGAATCTGGCAACATTGGCTCTAGGTTATGTCTCCTCTTCAGTGCTGGTATGTTGTTGATTTACTAAATGTTGTATTTTTAAGAAGGAATTTCAAATGCTTTAATCCCTGGTGGCTTTTCACAGTTTTTATGAGTGGAGGAGGGTATTGGGTTTCGTGTATTCTAATAGTCTAACAAAAAGCTGTTCTGTCTTTGGTAGGCTGCAACCAAATGTGATAGCATGACATTGACTCCAGGCCCGTGGCTGGGTTTGCCTGCTGTTCCTGCAGTCACCCTTTATAAACACGACGATCCTGCCTTGGTAAGCCTGCTCTCACTGGCAAGGAGTGGGGAGTGGCTTGTAATCATTACTGAGCGTGGGGGTGGAAAATACAGAAAAACAAAGGAAAAAGTGAAAATTTTCCTTAATGTCACTTCTATGACTTTATTTTTCAAAAACTTTTTAACAGAAGTGAAACTGTGCCACATGTACTCTTCATATTTATTTTTCCCATACTTCCCTTTGTGTATGAAGAACATTTTATTTTATGATTGCATAATCTGTCACTTTAATACCACAATTTATTTAATCGTTCTCCATTTATGAACTTTTAGGAAGTTTTCAAATTTTTGTTACTGAAATAATGAGCATATTTCTGTGTTTCAAATTATTTCCTTAGAATAGGTCCCCAGAAGTGGCATTCCTGTCAGTAGTTAAAGCACACTGTCTAGAAGGTTGTAACAATGTATAGCCATGGTTTTGGACAATGGACCACGTGGTGGCTCATGCAAAACAAGCTTTAAGTGATTCTTGCTATAACAGTTGATTTCTTGCCCAGTTGATAATGACCAAGTATTTGAGGATGATCAGAACAGCCTTGGAAGGGGCTGCTTCTTGAGTGGCTAAGAGCTGTGCCTCTGAGATGTGACCCATCTATATTCTCACCCTGGTGTTGCCACATCTCAGACATGAAACCTTGGGCAAAGCAGGGCCCCTTAGTTAAGTTGCCTAGAATACTTACTTCATGGAGTTGCTGGATGATCAAATGAATAATGCAAGCCAAGTGCCTAATAAATGGTAACTAGGTAATTCTAGGATGTGATTCCATTAGCTTTGGTTAATAATAAACTCATATTGGCTTCTTTTAGACTTTAGTTGCTGGTCTTACATCAAATAAGCCAGCGGACAAACTCCGTGCCCTGCCACTATGGTTGTCTTTACAATACTTGGGACTTGATGGGATTGTGGACAGGATTAAGTATGCCTGCCAACTGGTGAGTAGAAATCTAAAGTTTAAATGAGTCACAAATTCTTTTTGGCAAAAGCAGAGTCAGAAAAATGCTGCATTGATTTAGCTTCCATCCAGTACCTTGTTATCTGGATTTCCTGGTTCATAAGTAAAGCATATTAATAACATGTATACGTTTCTTGTTTAAAGTTCTGGGAAAGACTGCTGGGGTTGTCCCAGCATTTGTATCCAAATGAAATCCGATTAAAATGAATGCTGTTGTCAGCATGGGATGAGAAAAGAAGTCACAAGATGACAGCTGAGGAGTGGCGAAGGATGCAAAAGGGGCCATGAATGTTCTCACTTGACTGACTCTTGAGGATGCAGGAATGTGAGGGTGAGGGGATGATTATGGCTGGCACATGTGCTTTTAACATCAACTGGCTTGAGTTGCCTAATTGCAAGGCTTTGGGAGATAATTTTAATTCTGTTCTTTTTGAGTTGTTCTAATTTTGAAAACTATATAACTATGCTGTAGTTTAGAAAGCAAAAATGTTGTATTTATGCATTTGGAGAACTGAGTCCTACCTAGTCTAAAACCATGATGGCACCTCTACACCTCCGTTTTCTTACCTGTAAATGGGGATAGTCACATAACAAAAGATCATTATAAGGACTTAATGAGTTGATGCATGTAAAGCTCTTACAGTAGTGCCTAATCATACAGTAAGTTATGCAAATAGTTTTAAAAGTAATCTTCATTTTAAATATATATTTGGAGAATTGGCACTTCCTCATGTGTCTTTTTTTTTTTTTTAAGATTTTATTTATTTATTTTAGAGAGAGGGGAAGGGAGGGCGACAAAGAGGGAGAGAAACAGCAATGTATGGTTGCCTCTCACATGGCCCTCACTGGGGACCTGGCCCGCAACCCAGGCATGTGCCCTGACAGGGAATCGAACCGGGACCCTCTGGTTCCCAGCCTGCGCTCAATCCACTGAGCTACACCAGCCAGGGCCTCATGTGTCTTTTTTGTACTTGAGAAAAATTAGTATTTTCATATTAATGTAGCAATAGTCTTCTGGTTTATAATGTCCAGATGGTCCATCCATGTTGTTACAAATGGCAAGATTTCATTCTTCTTAATGGTCGAGTAATAGTCCATTATAGTCCACGTACATATCACATTCTTTATTCATTCATCTAGTAATACACACTCAGGTTGTTTTCATATCTTGGCTCTTATCTGTAATGCTGCAGTAAACATGGGAGTGTCTGTATATTTTTTTCAAATTAATGTTTTTGTTTTCTTCAGATAAATACTCAGAAGTGGAATTGCTGGATCCTGTGGTAGTTCTATTTTTAATTTTTGGAGGAACCTCCATACTGTTTTCTGTGGTGGCTGCACCAACTTACATTTTTACCAACAGTGCACAAGAGGTCCCCTTTCTCTATATGCTTGCCAACACTTGCTGTTTCTTGTCTTTTTGATAATAGCCATTCTAACAGGTGTGAGGTAATATCTGTTTGTGGTTTTGATTGACATTTCCCTGATGATTAGGGATGTTGAACATCTTTGCACATACTTGTTAGCCATCTTTATACCTTCTTTGGAAAAAGTCTGTATAGATCTTCTGCCCATTTTTTTAAATCAGATTTTTTTTTTTTTTTTGCTATTGGGTTGTATGAGCTTTGTATATACTTTAGACATTAACCCCTCATCAGAGAAATGATTTGCAAATATTTTGTCCCATTTAGTAGGTTGGCTTTTCATTTTGTTGATGGTTTACTTTGCTGTGCAGAAACTTTTTAGTTTGATGTAGTTCCATTTGTTTATCTTTACTTTTGTTGCCTACACTCAGTTGTTTTTGAATGAGTGAATGACTTAAATTCCTAATATGAAAAATTCACTTGCCCTGGCCCGTGTGGTTCAGTTGGTTGGAGCGTCATCCCATAACCAAAAGGTTGCAGGCTTGGTTCCCAGTCTGGGCACATGCCTGGGTTGCAGGTTCCATCCCCCGAGCGCGTACGAGAGGCAACTGGTCGATGTTTCTCTCTCTTTGAAAGCAATGAAAAAAGTGCCCTCAGATGAGGATACAAATAAATTCACTTATATCTCGTTAGAAACAGCTCTTCTAGAACCATAAAATATAACTTTAAACTGGAACAATAGGGAATATTTGCAAATGTTGAAATGCAAAAATTGGCAACTGAACTTAGTAGTCACCAAGATGCAGATGGCTTTGTCTGCCTGAGATCCTTGTTTGCAGACCTGCAAAGACCTCATGAAAATTACTTCTTAATATGCTGTGTCAATCTAATAAAATTACATAAGCTTTTTTTTTACTATTATTCGCAGAGTCAACGGTTGCAAGAAAGTTTGAAGAAAGTGAACCACATCAAAATCTTGGTATAGTATATAATTTGATCTGTTTTTGAAGTATTTACTTAAAATTAACTTTTATTTAACTTTTAACTTTAACAACTGAGAATGTTTTTTATCCAGATTTGATGCATTTCAGTGGAATTGTGGCAGCTCTAGTAAAAATACATTCTTTTTTTCTTAATTAAAATTTTCTCTTCAGTTACAGTTTACATTCAGTACTATTTTGTGTTAGCTTCAGGTGTACAACATAGTGGTTAGACAGGGATATGCTTTACAAAGTGTTCGTCCTGGTATTTCCAGTACCCAACTGGCACCATACACAGTTATTACAATATTATTGGCTGTATTTCCTATGCTGTACTTTAAAAGCCACATTCTTTGCAAGAGACTCGTGCACAAAATAATAAATAACCTAAATCTACAGTTAGCATAAAGCCTAGACATGTGCACCATACACTGTTTGAACCCCTACAGTGCTTTTCATAGAATCCAATTGTACTTTTATCGTTAAAATTAAGAATTGCACAGAATTAAATTACACTATTGACTTTACTTTCCTAACAACTGTAGAACATCTGTCCTCCTGAAATGAGAAATTATTTTATCTCTCGGAATGCTTTGGTCTACTCTTTCCAAAACCTTCTGGCACCAGAGTTTTCATTTGCACAGAGGGGAATAAGGAAGAGAAAAGCAAGTGCCCTGCTCTCATCACCCCTGGTATTTTCCTAAAAGATACCAATCGGTCTACCAGATTACTCCCTGGGGATAATAACTAGACAAGGAAATGAGGATTTAGTAAGGCTGATAGCCAAGTATCAGTTCAGGTTTGAATGTTTTCATGGCTTTCTTTATTGTATTTTAGAATTTTAGAAAATATATAGGTCAGATTCTAATTTAAACAGGGTCACTAAGTGTTTCTTTTACAATTTTGCAGAATATATTTGAGTTTTAAGCTAATGTTTGCTTTTATTTTGGGTTCAAGTTAGTGCAGCTTATTTCCATTTTAGTACATGATTTGGTTTACATGCCTGAGAAGGGGCTGCTCTGCATTGCCCTCTGAGCTTGTAGCATATTCTGAGTTGATCTTAGTTGACCCAAGTTCTAGCTCAGAAGAGGAGAGGGTCCCACTGGAGAAGCCAACGGAGTAAGTCAGAAGACTTAGGTTTTTCTTTCAGCCATACCACAGGGGCCTGTGACATTGAGTCATTCTCTTAACCACCTAAGCCCATGACTCAGCAGTCAGTGAAGGTATGTAGGTTAGAATCAGAGAAACCCAAATTATGAATTCAAATGAGCAGGCTGGTAGGAATCGAGACGGTGGGGGGGCTGCGTACTTTCTCTGTCCCTCCCTGGCTGAGCCTGCTCAGGCTCCCCTGACGTCCTCTCTGCTTCTCTCTCATTCTCCAAGCAGGGAGGATCTGATGGTGCTAGTTAATCACCAGTTGATTTGGAGCATCTTGGTAAGGCCACATATGGCCCAGACATAAACCTTGACCATCCCTCCTTCCAAAGACTGCTTTTCTCATTTGGGGATACAATGTTAGATGAACACTGTGAGGCATTGTGCCCTGTCAATAATCATCATCATTGTCACAGCTGCTCTTGTGAAATGCTTGCCGTGTACAATGCAAGGTACTAAGTACTGTATACTCATTATTTCATTTAACCCTCACAGCAGTCTCGCTTGTACTTGCTGTTCCTTCCACCTGGAAACACTGTTCTCCCTAGTTCTTACCATGACTGGTTTCTTTTTTTTTTTTTCCATGACTGTTTTCTTATCATTAGATCCTAGTTCAGATCTCACCTCTTCAGGAAAATCTTTCCTGACCCCTCTGTCTAAAACAGCCCCCACCATCCATCATTCTCTATCCTCCGGGTTTTTTCCTTCATCGCACTTACTACTCCTTGAAAGGGTATTATATATTTGTTTGTTGTATGTTTTTCCCTGTAGAAGCCTCATAAAGGCAAGGATTTTTGTCTTTTTTTTAAATGGTTTTACGTCCTGTGCCGAATATAGTATGTGGCGCAGAATAAGGCATTCAAGCATGAATAAATAAATCTAACCCATGAGTTGGATGCAATGTTTATTCCTTTTTTACTGGTTAGGAAACTAAGGCACAGACAGGTTGAGTTGCCCCGGCCACACAGCTAGGAAGTGGTAGAGGTGGAACTCAAACTCCAAAGCCCAGGTTGTGTACCAGGGATCATTCTCAGGGCAATCTACAGGTTGTGTACCAGGGATCATTCTCAGGGCAATCTACAAGAGAAATTAGTGTATTTTGCCTCAGTGGCTTGTTATGATTGGCATGTATGGGAAGGCAAAATAAAGATTGTCAGACATCATAAAACACTGGGTTGGCCAAAAAGTCTGTTTAGTTTTTTCTGTAAAATAAAGACACATTTTTCATTTTCACAAATAACTTTATTGACATGGATATTTTTTTATGATTTTATTTATTTATTTTTAGAGAGGGAGAGAAACAGCAATGTATGGTTGCCTCTCACATGGCCTTCACTGGGGACCTGGCCCGCAACCCAGGCATGTGCCCTGACTGGGAATCGAACCGGGACCCTTTGGTTCCCAGCCCGTGCTCAATCCACTGAGCTACACCAGCCAACGTGGATATTTTGAGTATGTCAGCTATCTCCCACTATTGGCTTCTAGTGGGTAGAGGCCAGGGGTGCTGCTAACCATCCTCCAGTGCATGAGACAGCCTCACAGCAAAGAATCATTTGACCAAAATGTCAAGAGTACCAAGAAACTTCACAAACCACATTTGACACCTTCAGTCAGTCACAGCACCTTCTCCATATACTGCACAAATCCTTTTTGCACTTCAGATACATTTTACCTCTCTTGAAATAGCAATGCATTATGTGCTGAAAACGTTACATATCTTCTTCTATCTTCAGTATTAGAGTGGCTTCACAAAAATTCACCAATTTTGATAAGTTTTTTAAATTATATTTTATTGATTATGCTGTTACAGTTGTCCCATATGTCCCCCTTTGTACCCCTTACTCCCTCAGTCAATCCCCACACCCCTGTTCATGTCCGTGGGTCATGCATTATAGGTTCTTGGCTACTCCATTTCCTGTACTGTACTTTATATCTCCATGGCTATTCTGAACTACCTGTTTGTACTTCTTAATTTCCTTACCTCTGCACCCATTTCCCCTCACCCCCCTCCCGTTTGGCAACCATCAAAATGCTTTTCGTATCCATGATTCTGTCCTTGTTCTTCTCCTTTGCTTAGTTTGTTTTTTAGATTCCATTGTTGATAGATTTCTATTTATTGCCGTTTTATTGTTCATGGTTTTGATCTTCATCTTTTTCTTAAAGAAATCCCTTCAACATTTCATGTAATAATGGCTTGATAATGATGAACTCCTTTAGCTTTTTCTTGTCTGGGAAGCTTTTTATCTGCCCTTTGATTCTAAATGGTAGCTTTGCTGGGTAGAGCAATCTTGGCTGTACGTTCCTATTTTTCATGACTTTGCATATTTCTTGCCAGTCTCTTCTAGCCTGCAGAGTTTCTTTTAAGAAATCAGCTGACAGTCTTATGGGAACTCCCCTGTAGGTAAATAATTGCTTTTCTCTTCCTGCTTTTAAGAGTCTAACTTTATCTTTAACCTTTGGCATTTTAATTATGATGTGTGTTGGTGTGGGTCTCTTTGCATCCATTTTGTTTGGGATTCTCTGTGCTTCCTGGATTTGCATGTCTATTTCATTCACCAAATTAGGGAAGTTTTCTTTCAGTACTTTTTCAAATAGATTTCCAACTTCTTGCTCTTTATATTCTCCTGCTGGCACCCCTATAATGCGAATGTTGGAGAGCTTAAAGTTGTCCCAGAGGCTGCTTACACTATCCTTGTTTTGGGGGATTCTTTTTTTCTTCTTATTGTTCTGATTGATTGTTTTTTGCTTCCTTATGTTCCAAATCATTGATTTGATTCTAGGCTTCATCCACTGTGCTGCTGTTTCCCTGTAAATTGTTCATTATTTCAGTTATTGTATTCTTTGTTTCTGACTGGATCTTTTCTATGATGCTGAAGTCTTCACTAAGTTCCTTGAGCATCCTTATAACCAGTGTTTTGATCTCTGCATCTGATTGATTATTTCCATTTTGTTCTTTTTCTGGAGTTTTGATCTGTTCTTTCATTTGGCCATGTTTCTTTTTCTTATCATTTTGGCAGCCTCCCTGTGTTTGTTTCTGTGTATTAGATAGAGCTGCTATGACTCCCTGTCTTGGTAGTGTGGCCTAATGTAGTAGGTGTCCTGTAGGGACCAGTGGCACAGCCTCCCCTATCACCCAGGCTGGGTACTGGAGGTGCACCCTTTGTTTGGGCTGGGTACACCTTCTTCTTGCTGAGCCTTGATTGCTGTTGGCAGGTCAATGGGAGGGATTCACCCAGGCCAGTCAGCTGCAAGGACTGGTTGTGACCACTGACCACCAACCTCTGCCCTCTGTGTAGGATTATCTGTCCAGGAGCAGGGTGGTGATGGTCCCAGGTGGTCTGTAGCTGTCCACTGGGTGAGCAGGCTATGGTGTTTCCCTGGTGGTACAGGCCATGGTCAGCCTCCGCCTGTGTCTATCTGGGTTTTCCTGCCTGAGGTATAAAGCAATCTGATACAGTGCTACTTGTGCTGGGTGTGGAGATTCCCTGGCAAAGCCAAGCTGTGAATCTAGGCTGGCTGCTGCTAGTGCAGAGCCTGGGGCCACTTCACAAGAGGTACAGGGGCTGGGGACTCAGTGAGGCTGGCTGGTGCTTGTTTGATAGAGTTTAGGAAGTCATAAAGCATGAACTAAGACCAGCTATTCATATGGAAAAGCAGCTTGGATGGGCCCATAGATTGGATGGGATGGAGTCCTAGAATCTCCAGGGCAGGGCAAACAATAGTAACCAGGTTGTTGGAGTCTCAGATATGGCACCAGCCTGATGGCTCTGTGGAGTCAGGGTTCAGAAAAGGGACAGTGGCCTTTGTCTGCATTTCTGTCTGGGAAAAAGCTGTCCCCCAGCCTTGGCCTTGATGCCAGACACTTCATTTTCTCCCTTTATGCCACCGGTACCTTTCAAGCTGCTTCCCAGGTGCTGTAGTCTACATAGGTGAGTCCATGTTTGGGTTCTTTAAGAGGAACTGCTTGGGACTTTAGAAATTTCTTCCACCAACTCAATCCCCTCTGGTTTTTGCAGCCAGAAGTTGTGGGGCTTATCTTTGCACTGGAATCCTGGGCTGGGGAGCTTTGTTGTGACCGGGACTCTTCACTCCCAAGATATCTCTCCTGAATTTTTTTCCTCCATAAATTGATATGGGACCAGCCTGTTCCTCGTCTCTGCCCCTCCTACCAGTCTGGATGGATGTGGTTTCTTTAATTCCATAGTTGTCAGACTTCCATTCAACTTGATTTCTGGTGACTCTGAGTGATGGTTCTATATTTTAGTTGTAACTTTGATGTGGTTTTGTAAGGTGTCAGCTCATGTTTATCTATGCTGCCATCTTGACTGGATATTGATAAGGTTTTTTTTTAATGCACTTGAGATGACTGCTGTCACAGTACAGTTGGGGTGCATACGGGAGGGAACTGATTGATGTTTCTTTCACATGGATGTTTCTCTCCCTTTCTTTATCCCTCCCTTGCCCGCTAAAAATAAATATAAGTAAAATCTTTTTTGAAAAAAGAATATGGAATCATTGAATCCTCACAATGTCACAGTGGTATTCTTATTTCCATTTCTGCTGTTCAGATTAGTTATGTGTCCAGAGTTTCATAACTAGTATGTGGCAAAGCCCAGACTTGAACCCAGGTTGCCTAAGGATAGCTGTCTCCCTTCTTCAAGCTTTCATGGGCCTTCTTCCTTCCCATCTGGATGGTCCTTCAGGAGCATGTCACATCCCTGGAACACAGGTCCATTCCTCCAGCTCACCAGCATCAGCACTGGCGACTTTTCCAGGGTGCCAGGGGTGACCTTAGTGACCTGTTTTGTCAGTGTACCAACTCAGGTGTTCTCTGCAGCTTTGTTATAATAAGGCTGTTATTTTACTGGACTCTCAGCTAGCACATGGGTTACATTCTAAAGTCACAAGGGGATAATCTAATATTGTCACTTTACACCTGAAAAATCTCAAAATGCCCCTATGGGTTAGTTTACCTGGTTTTATGTTTACATTTCTGCTGGCTTTTAACGTTTTCTTTGTTTTTTAGTGTTCTTCTGTTTTCACAATGATATATCTAAGTGAGGATTTTTTTTTTTGATTGAGACTTGTGCTTATTTAAACTGAGGATTCTTTTTCTGAAGATTTTATTTATTTTAGAGACAGGGGAAGGTAGGGAGAAAGAGAGGGAGAGAAACATCTATTTGTAAGAGAAACAGTAATTGGTTGCCTTTCACATGTGCCTCAGCTGGGGACAAGGTGCGCAACCCACGCATGAGCGCTGACTGGGAATTGAACTGGCGACCTTCGGCTTTGTGGCATGACGCTCAACCCGCTGAGCCAAGCTGGCCAGGGCAGGAGGGTTCTCTTTTTTAAATCAATTATGTAGAATTCATTTTTTCAAATATGACCTTTTTTTGGTAATCCTACCTTCTGGAACTTAAGTTAGCTGCATATCAAACCTGGTTTTTCCATCCTCCATCAGTCTTTGATATTCTCCGTCTCTTTGCTGCCTTCCAGCACATTTCTTCAGATCTTGCTTTGAGTTCAATAATTTGCTTGTTTCATGATGTTCCCTTTAGTTCTTTTCAAATCATTCTGTCTTTTTAAATTATCTTGTTAAAAAGGTTTTCTGGTCTTTTGTTTCTCTATTTAAACATAGTTATTGTAGTCTATTTCAGATTGTTGTTTTACTATTTCAGTTCTTGGGGCACAGATTGCCCTCTCAGTTGTGTCTTCTGACTCTCATTCCCTGTGTCTGTTGTACTTTTTTTATTATGAGCTCGGTTTTTTTTTGTTTTTTTTTTTTTCTTGCGTGGCTGGCCTGGGTCCATTTATTTATTTTGGCTTCACAGCTTTAGGAACCCTATACCACATAGGATATTGAGCCCAGGTGCAGTGCACACCTGATGTTTTGATTTCTCCTGCAAGAATTTTTTTCTCTCCCTTTATAGAACCTCAGGCAGGGTTAAGCTGTCTCGCTGATCAGTGGGTGTAGTTTTTCTCTCCATCTTTTCATAAGGACTGTTCTTCAAGGGTCCTGACTTTATTCACCACAGTCACCACTCTCCCTCACATGGGCCTAAGGACCCACGACCCTAGACATTAAAGCCAAGTTTCAGGCCCGTACATGTTCCCGTCTCCCCACCCTCAGCTCAGCTTACAATAACCTTTCTGTGTCCACCTTTTTTCTTAGCCTAGCAAGGGTTTAAACCTTATTTGGTTGTCAGTTATAGTAAATCCAGCATTTCAGGTATTTAGAATTGATAACTTCATTATTAGCTTATTCTACCATATTGCTAGAACCAGAATTCTGTATATATAGTTATCCCTTGGCACCCATTGGGTACTGGTTTCAGGACCCTCTGCAGATGCCAAAATCTGCTGTGTTCAGGTCCCTTACATGTATACGCATATAACCTGTGCATACTCTCCTGTATACTTTAAATCACCTCTGGATTACTTACAATACCTAATACAGTGTAAGTGCTATGTAATTATACTGTTATACTGTACTGTTTAGGGAATAATGACACGAAAAAGAAGTCTACATGTTTGGTACAGATGCAGCCATCATAGGCCTAACCACGTAGTACATGTCAGGGCCAACATTTCAGTTTTTTCCCCCAAATATTTGTGATGCCCTGTTAATTGAATCCTTGGATATGGAACCCATAGATATGAAGGGCTGACTGTGTAACATTGTGCAGTATTTCTTATGCACATTGACACATGAGACCATTCAGCTCAAAGAAATAAGATACACGAGATTATATAGAAGTCTTGGCACTCAAGTCATTCTGCCTTATCCTGATGGTGGGGGAATGGGTGTAGGATTTTGTCACTCTTGTTCCTATTTCCTGTCCATTCTATTTAAATGTTAAGCTCCTCTAACTTTAAAGTATTAATGGATTTCTTTTTATGAAAGTTAAAGGAATAATAAATGTGAAGACACAGGAATTGGCTCAATAAATAATTAGCAGATTTGAATATCCATCGTGTTTGATCTGAATCACATCCATAGGGTCTTTTGAAAAGTCAGCAAAAAGATCTTGAGCCAGCAACTTCCTGTCATCTTTCCAAGTTAGCATTTCCTGTTGTGGCTCTACACGTGGTCCATCACATCACAGAACCTTGGCAAATAAGTTTCCTAACTAGAATAGTGGTACTAGAATTGTCGAATGCTTAGAGATCTTTTCTCCCCGTGTTTGTCCCTCCCTCGCCCCCCAGAATACCACAGTCAGTCAAGGGCATTGTTCTCCTTCTATATCCTGACTCCATGGTAGCACTGATGGCCAACTGTGCGTTTGTTCAGCGGAGAGCCTGAGCTTGGCACTGGCTTACCTTAATGCAGTGGGCGCTTTCATCTGTTGCGAACTTCATCAGTGAAGTTGGTTGTCTGGTGCCTGTCCTGAATGTAAGCACCACTTGAGTGAGAATACAGAGATTCAGTCCTAGACTGTGGTTATCTGTGTTGCCTGCAGGACTTGCATCCTGGTCGGGAGTTTTACAGGGTGCAAGTCCTTGCCCTCCCTTTCTCTCTGACTGTAAGAAGTCCTAGTCAGTCCTGAGGGAGGTGGCATCATTTGCGGATTCTTGAAAGCTTTGGCTCTCTCAGCACTGATTCTAGTTCCATTTTTTCCTTGCCTTTTTTTTTTTTATCTATAACGTTAGACTTATGTTTATCCACTATTATTAAAATTTCCTCCCAATTTACTTTCAGTGTACCAGTGTCACATATTGTCATTCAGCAGTGTGTTCTCAGAACTAGCTTATAATTATTTCTAAGAATTTTACTGAACCCTAGATTTTTATTTCTCTAACAACTGAAATTAACCTTTGAACTTTTTTTTTTTTTTTTTTTTTTTTTTAAGATTTTATTTATTTATTTTAGAGAGAGGGAAAGGGAGGGAGACAGGGAGGGAGAGAAACAACAATGCATGGTTGCTCCTCACATGGCCCTCACGGGGACCTGGCCCACAACCCAGGCACGTGCCCCGACTGGGAATCGAACCGGGACCCTCTGGTTCCCAGCCCGCGCTCAATCCACTGCGCTACACCAGCCTGGCAACCTTTGAACTTTTTATGTGTTTATTTAAAAAATATAACATCTTTAGCTTATTTTTCACACTCTGGCTCATTTTTTAGGTGTTTGAAATTTATGTGACTGGGTAATGTCAGATTCCGTTTTTCAGGTGGAAGATGAGCTCAGTTCTCCAGTGGTAGTGTTCAGATTTCTGCAGGAACTGCCAGGCTCAGGTAGGTGATTCTAAAAGAGAGATTTGTGTGTGTGTGTGTTTAAGGGCTTTGAATTTTAAACTATTCCAAGTGGAACACATAGTCCAAAATATTTTGATTGCTAAAATCTTAAGTCATCATTTCAGAAAAATTTAATAATTTTTTAAGAACTCTAGACCTTAATGCCTTAACATTTTCCTGAAAATTTCCTGTGTTAAACTAGTAGTTTCCAGATTCTGGTCCTTGCACTGGTACTGCCCCTTACTAGATGTTTTGATTTAGTAGGTTAGATTCAGGAATCTCTATTTTTTAAGACTGTCCCAAGTGCCACCAGCCTAGCCCAGTGCACTGTATATTTTTCACTTGGGTGGCCACAGTCCCCTCTGAACTGATCTGTCAACTTCCATACATCCCACATATTGCATTCCAGACTGTTCTCTACATGGCAGTCAGAATGAACATTATAAGTGAAAGTCACACCATGTCACTTTCTGGGACCTGTTTCAGTTGAATACGGTCCAGGCTCTATACCAGGTCTTGTACGGCCTGCAGCTCTAGCTTTTGCCTTCCTCTCTGGCTTCCTCTCAGGCCGCTTTCCTCTTGCTCACTAGAGTAAGACCTTTGCAGTTGCTGTTTCCTCTGCCTCTGAAGCATTTCCCCTTGTTCTTCTGGCTGGCTTCTCACCATTTAGGTCTCCATGATGTCTCCTTCCTCAGAGAGGCCTTTCCCATCTGTCCTGTCTAAGGTGACTCCCAGTTCTGTCAGAGCCCCGCTTCTTTCGTGGCACTCAGAACAGTCTTAGTGATTTCACTTCTTTATGGTCTGTTTCCTCAAGTACAAGAAAGTGTAAACTCCAAGATGACAAAAACCTTACCAGCCTCATATCCCTCGGGCCTGACACAGCTCCTGGCACAAGTAGGCGCCCAAACTGTTTGATAAGCAGAGGGTAATTCTGTTGTGACTCACCTTGCACAGTGCTTAGTTGATAACCTATAATGTTACAGTTTGATTTCCTTTAGAAATTCCTTGAAAAAACTTTTTAAATGAAATTAAGAATTCTATTTGTGTGAATAAATTCAAGGGTTATATTTTTCATGAAAAAGTAACATTTAATTTAGTAAGACAGATTTATTTTTAAATTGTGTTTTAAAAAAGCATAAAATTTGCCACCTCACCCATTCTGTGTACGGTTTGGTGGCATTGCATACATCCCCGTTGCTGTATGTCCCCTGAGCAAGTCCCCCGAAGCAGGTCCCCCGAAGCAGGTCCCCCAAGCGCTTCTGTCCCGCAGAACCGCCACTCTGCACCCACTGCACAACAACTGTCCATTTCTTCCTCTTCCCAGCCCCTCGCAGCCACCACTCTACGTTCTGTTTCTATTAACTTGACTTTTTTAGGTGCTTCATAAGAGCAGAAGCACGCAGTACCTGTCCTTTTGTGACTGGCTTATTTCACTTAGAATAATGTTCTCAAGGTTCATGCATTTTGAGCATGTGACAGTTTCATTTTTTAGGCTAAATAATAGTCCATTTTATGTTTATGCCGCATTTTGTATATCCATTCATGTAAGGTACACATTTGATTTCTGTAATATTTGAGACTTCCAGGGGCCAGTTAATGTTAGGAGCTAAATGAAATGGAGTTGGAGGGGTACCTGTTTTAGCTCCCTGTGTTTCGAGGAGGTAAATTCCTTTTTTCTGTTTCGGTGTCAGATCCAGAGCTTAACGCTGTCCCAGCGCCCAGCACGGCACCTTCAACAGTCAGCCGAGAGAGGCACTCCTGTGATGCACTGAATCGCTGGGTGAGAATGGCAGCTTTCTTCTGTGTCCCAGGTGGTTGGGATAACACATGGTCTTGTCTAGGAAATTGGACCCATAGGAGGGAGCCCTCTGTGAATGCGCTGGGCTTCGTTCTGGGATTTCCTAATCGGATCACCGTCTCACATACTGTGTGACTTTTGGCACATCTTCCCAGCATAGTTTTCTCACATGGCCATTTCTTTTCTGTCAAACAACACATGTGGGCCGCAGTGCAGCCGCTTTGGGGTTCTGGCGAGGGTCTGTAGTGAGAGCAGAAATACAGACGCCAGAGCCCGCTGAACACCCCTGGCGGCCGGGCAGCACAAATCAAAGGCATTGTACTTTGGCTGCCTTTGACTCTGAAATTGTACCTCCAGGAGTTTTAGTCTAAAGAATGTTGTAAATGATGTAAGTACGCGTAGCAAAGCAGTATTAATCGTGGCAAAATATTGGACATGTCCAACCCAAGGCGTTTGGTGAATAAGTTACGGTATATCCACGCAAAGACATTCAGAAGAGCCAGGTTAAGCCATGTAGCTGGGTGTTACGAAAGACAGGAAATGGTCATAAGTTATTTGAAAAACATGCAGGTCACTAGGCAGGGTATAGAATATCCCGTTTTATGACAACAACAGAGCATACACGCACCACTCACACAGAAAGACAGGGTGGGGGTATACCACATGGCAACAGTGGGTGCTTCTCGGCAGTGTATTGTGGGTAATTTTTATTTTATTCTTTTGGTTAACCTTTATTTCCTAGATTTTTCTACAGTGAACTTAGATTTTTTAAATTAAGAATAGGTACAAAGCTCTGACCAGTATGGCTCAGTTGGCTAGACATTATTCCACAAAGCAAAAGGTCACCAGTTTGATTCCTGGTCAGGGCAGAAGCCTGGGTTGCAGGTTCAGCCCTGTTCAATGTTTCTCTCCCTCTCTTTCCTTCTCCCTTCCCCTCTTTCTAGAAATAAGTAAATCAAATCCATCTTTTTTTTTTTGTTAAGATTTTATTTACTTATTTCTAGAGAGAGGGGAAGGGAGAAGGAAAGAGAGGGAGAGAAACATCAATGTGTGGTTGCCTCTCACACACCCCTTAGTGGGGACCTGGCCTGCAACTCAGGCATGTGCCCTGATTGGGAATCGAACTGGCAACCTTTTGGTTCACAGGCTGGCACTCAATCCAGTAAGCCACACCAACCAGGGCAATAAATAAAATTTGGGGGAAAAAAAGGAATAGATATAAAATTTATTGTTTTTAAAAAGGAATTGCCATAGTATTCAGAGAAAATCAAAAGATTAAAGGAAATTAGCCTCCCAGGAGCCTCTTGGGTCTTGGATGAATAGAGCAGGGTCAGTCTGAAGACACTTGATTCTCTCCTTGCAAGAGTGTGTTCATTCTCCACTATTCTCCGCAGCTGGGAGAACAGCTGAAACAGCTGGTGCCTGCAAGTGGCCTCACCATCGTGGATCTGGAAGTGGAGGGCGTGTGCTTGAGGTTCAGCCCTTTGATGACTGCAGCAGGTAACTTGTCTCCGCGGACTGGCCCCACTTTTGTTCTAGGAAGCAACAGTGACAGACCTGTGAATTCCGGGCTGTGGGGCTGATTAGCTTTCTCCTGTGACATCCTGTTTTCTTTCAAGAGGCTTCTTCTTTTGGGTTAAATTTAGGTACATTAGCCTTCCAGTAATTTCACAGAAATAGAGACTTCTGAAATCGCTTGAATTCCTGTGTTTTGATGTCTTGTGACCCTTTTCTGTTCAGTGGTTCTCAGTCCAGGCTGGGCCTCCCCTACAGACATTCTGATTTACTTGGTCTAGAATGGAGCCTGGGCATCTTTTTTTTTTTTTTTTTTAAGATTTTTTTTTAATTTTTATTTATTTTTAGAGAGAGGGGAAGGAGGGAGGGAGAAAGAGAGGGAGAGAAATAGCAATGTATGGTTGCCTCTCACATGGCCCTCACGGGGACCTGGCGTGCAACCCAGGCATGTGCCCTGACTGGGAATCGAACCGGGACCGCTGGGTTCCCAGCCCGCGCTCAATCCACTGAGCTACACCAGCCAGGGAGCATCTTATTTTTAAAAGTTCCCTTGGTGATTCGAATAGGCCAGCAAAGGTTGAGAACCACTGTTTTAGTCATTTAAGAAAGCAATGTAGCTGAAAGTACATGGACTTGGATGACAGAAAGTCCTGGATATTTGTCACCCCCTTGACCACTTCATACCTGTGGGGACCTTGAGCAAGTTTCTTACCTCCAGACCTGTTCCTCACTATCTCATGTACCGGGTACAAAGATTAAAATGAGATCATGTGTTCAATATAAAAAAGCCTGAAATAGTGCTTAGCATGTTATAGTAGGCACTTAAAAATAAGCTGAAAGCCCTGGCTGGTGTGGCTCAGCTGGTTGGAGCATCATCCTGTAACCGAAGGGTTGTGGTTCAATCCTCTGTGTGGACGCAGATGATCCCAGATCCCAGCATATATGATCCCCAATCCAGACGTGTGCGGGAGGTAACCAGTCTTCTCTCTCGCATCGATGTTTCTCTCTCTCCCTTCCTCTCTCTCTAAAAGCAATGAAAAAATTAATGTCCTCGGGTAAGAATTAAAAAAAAAAAAAGCTGAAAAAAGATGTATTAAAATTTTTGTGCTTTTGTTTTTGAAATGATCTAAACATTTTCAGAAAATGTTTGGTGGTTTTTATGAGATACTTCCAACATTTTGGAAAAGATATTTTCTCAAAGACATCAAAGGAGGGCAGTGTAGGCATTTGTCTGCAAAGAAAAGCTGTCAAGAAGGTGGCTGGTGGCCTCAGGGTTCTCTCGGAGTCTCTGCTCTGCGGGGTCCTTACGCCAGGCCCCAGAGGCTCGGTCTGTAAAACTGGACCAGCGAGTTAAGGACACTGAGGCTTAGTGAGAGCCCGAGCGGTGTTCACGTCGCAGGAAGTGAGGGGGTAGTGGTGGCGCCGCCACGCTGGGCTCCCCGAAGCCTCTCAGGCTCTAATCTTCAGAGGTGACTTCGTTCTGTCCTCTTCATCACCCTGCCTTTCCTGCCTTTCCTGCCTCCCCGCCACAAACACGCCGAAGTCCTTTTCTTTCCAGGATGTCAATGTGTAGAAAGAACTGCGTGGTTGCCTCTTTGTTCTTAACCTGCAGTAGGATGTTTATAACATGACTTAAGCAGAATCTTTCTGTGGGAAGAATCCGATTTCCACATTAGAGTTGCATTGTGCGTTAAATCGGAGGGGCTAATTCTGTCCCTGTAAGAAAAAAACTGTCTACACCTAGAGGAGCTGGAGATAAATATATATATATATATATATATATATATATATTTAAATCCACTGGGGTGACATTGGTTCGTGTGGTCATATAGATTTCAGGGATACATTTGTGTGCCCACCACCCAAAGTCAAAACATCTTCTGTCACCATATATTTGGCTCCCTTTGTAGTGGCTTTTTTTTTTAGCTCCTCATCTACAGCTAATTGGATGTTCCTAGAGCTGTAGGCCTTTCTGGTAGAAGAAATGGGAGCCCTGCCTTCTCATTTTTAGCCATTCCTTAACCATTTCTCTAACGTGCTGTGAATGTTTTTAGTTTTAGGAACTCGGGGAGAAGACATGGATCGGCTCGTAGCCTGCGTACAAAGCCAGCTGCCCGTCCTAACCTGCACGCTGCAGCTGCGAGAGGAGTTCAAGCAGGCGGTGGCGGGAACGGCAGGCCTCTTATACGTTGACGATCCTAACTGGCCTGGAATAGGGGTTGTCAGGTATGCTTTGGCTTGCTGCCTGATGTTAATTTCTCTTTGCTGTATAAACGCCATGGCAGGTCATTTACGAACCAATTTAACAATCTCAAATGAATGTGTAGCCACAGTACACGTGTCTAATGGAAATTCAGCTAGATGTTCTGGGAGCTTACAAAAGCAGTGTAGCAGGCGACGGGGCCACCGCTGCACTCAGTAGCAGTTGCTGTATGTGCTTTCTGTGCCAACCCAGAAGTTACTAGTACAAGATGTATTCAGGCGTACACCTGACAGGTGGTTCCTGTGCGTGGCATGTGAGAATAAGAACCCGGTTTCCTAGCAGAGCAAATGCCCGTGTCCTCTGTGGTCCGTGTGCCGTCCTTCCGGTGGCTGCTTTCCACCTCCCTTCAGGATGAGGGACAGCTCCTCTTTTATGATGAGACTTCCAGACCTTGCCCTCACTCTCTAAATTTCATGGACCTACAGGCTTGGCCTTGCCTTGAGATCTTCTTGAAAGTTTGTGATCTTGAAACCGAGTGGCTCCTTTGCCCACTTGTCTCATTCCACACTCGTGCTAACCTCGCATAGCTCATACTCCCCATCTAGTCCTGTGTCTGAAGAGACCTTTGACAATCTAGATTTAAATACTGTTGTTTGATGTTGTTTATAGGTACGAACATGCTAATGATGATAAGAACAGTTTGAAATTAGATCCAGAAGGGGAAAAAATTCATGCTGGACTCCTGAAAAAGTTAAATGAACTGGAATCTGACCTTACATTTAAAATTGGTAATTACAACTTTTATAAGTCAACTGTGAACTTTGCCAGGGCATGTCTGATTTGCGTGAGAGAAAATGGGCTGTCTTTGAGGAAACGTTGGTTTGGTTCTTGGGAACTGAGATAGCTCCTTTCCCTTCTGCAGCCTCCCCGGGCTTCCTGTCTGCTCATTTAGAACCACCTTCCTCACTCCACAGGGAGGCTCCTTTGCACGTGGCCGTGCTATTGAGAAGCAGGCCTGTGTCTGACTCATGACAGGTAACCAGCTTGGTCTGTTGTTTGTTCCCCCAGGCCCTGAGTATAAAAGTATGAAGAGCTGCATTTACATTGGCATGGCGAGTGACGACATAGATGTTTCTGAACTCGTGGAGACCATTGCAGTCACAGCCCGAGAAATTGAGGAAAACTCAAGGGTCTGTAAGACTAATGAGCATCTTGTTCCTTTTCTGGGTTTTGCTGGGGCAACTAACTAGAGTCACAGAGGAAGGTGCTACCTTCAGAAATGTCTGTTCATTCATTCTTTCCCAAAAAGTTTTTAAATCTTTGTCAGGCATCAGGAATGCCAGGTGGATTTGACATGGTCCTTTCCCTCAGGGAACTCATCAGCCATTTGGGAGAAGAGATACATATAATAACCAAGTGAGGTGGTAAATGCCATGGGGTAGAAGTTAGGGGCCGCTGAGCATTCAGGAAGATGTATTCACTCTGCCCGACAAGGTCAAGGAAGACTTCCTGGTTGTGGCTAGGCCCGCAGTCTGAATGAGACATGTTTCTGGTAATGGAACTTCCCACAAGAACAGACCTGCTCCTATTGGCCGGTTGCAAGGAGGAGTAGCCTGTGGGGTTTAAAGTTGCTTCTCCAAACCAGAGATTTGAGGCACTAGAAGTCACTCAAAAGGAGAGACAAGGGACCAAAGCAAGACTGACCTGAGAACCAGCTTTATTCCTGCTTGGGTGGACTTCTCGAAGCTTCTTCCAAGCTTGACTGTATCACTTCTGACTCCACATCCACGAATGTGGAGCTGCATGTGTTTTATATCGATCTGACATTCAGACCATAGGGACAGTTACTTCTCCTCTCTGTGCCCTGGCTAATGAGGCTGGTCATCGAGGTATGTCTGCCTAGGGTTCCTTGAGCATTTTATTTTATCCTCTTTTATTTGATTTTCTATTTTACTTTTACACTGACATTTTAAAGTATAAAATTCTGTTTACTAACAGACTTTCAAAAAATGTCCTCAGCGCTGTGTTAATAGTTCTAGGCCCCAAGCAGTAAGTGTAGACAAGTGATGCCTTTCTTGGTCTTAACACAGCTTCTGGAAAACATGACAGAAGTGGTTCGGAAAGGAATTCAGGAAGCTCAGGTTCAACTGCAGAAAGCCAACGAGGAGCGCCTTCTGGAAGAGGTGAGTCTGCAGAGCGGCTCGGGCTGGGAGCCAGACCGGAGCCTGTGGTGTTGAGCAATGTTGTGTTTTGCAGGGGGTGTTACGCCAGATCCCCGTTGTAGGATCCGTGCTGAATTGGTTTTCTCCAGTCCAGCCTTCACAGAAGGGAAGAACTTTTAACCTCACAGCAGGTGGGACTCACAGCCTCCTCCCAGAGTTCATGTACCTTGAGTTTTGACCAAATGCCCTGGGATCCCACACTCATACTGAAAAGCCTCGTGTGCATCCCATGCTTTATCCTGGGTACCGTGCCAAGAATCTGTCTGCACCTGGGACTTTCTTACCTTCCCTCTCCCACCCCCACTGCTGAAATGACACAGAAGCAGATACACATTGCCCACAGCAGATTCCTGGAATCCAACGAGAACGTGATCACTTTCTCGTTGGGCATTTTGCTTCAGTGTTAATATTGCAGTCCTCATTAGTGTTTTGCTCAGCAAAGGGCTGCCATTGAAAGGGACAACTGAAAGACTGTGGTCTACAGCACTGGCAGTTGGATTTCAAACTAGGCAACCAGCAAGAATTAACAGTTGCTGGGGCTTGGGGAAGATAATATCCAACTATAGGACTCCTTTCCTGTTCTAGCAGGAGCCCCTTCCTCTGTCCCTTCCCCAGGAAATGATTCCATTGTCATATGACAACCAGAGATAATCTTAATTTGAACCTACCACACCTCAGCCTTTAGCAAAAAGGCATCCATTCCTTGTTGCTAAAGTAGTTGCTGAAGCACTCGGAGGGGGAAGCTAGGGTCTTTCCCACTTGGGCCTGGCTCCAGGCATGCTTAGGCCAGCCACACTGCTGGCTGAGTGTTTTCACGTGTACACAAGATACCTGGGGAGGTGAGGATGAAACAGACCAGCAGGGCTGGGGCTCATAAACACAGCTGTGAGGTGGCTTTCTCCAGTTCCTGGCATGTTTCAGGGGTTCCCAAGTCTCCACCAGTCTGTGCAAGGCTGCATGGCCGGAGGAAGCTCAATAGGGAACAAGGCTGAGGGGAGGCATCTCCCGGGGCACCCTGTGCCAGGATTTCCACCTACCCCTCTCTTTCTTTTCCTGGCAGGCTCTCTGGAGTCCACAGAACACACTTATGTCTACAAAGTACAAGGTACAGGAGTAACACCACCTCAGTCCCCCTCAGGCACTCGCACTAAACAGAGACTTCCAGGTACATCTGCATGTTTGAGTTCATTAACGCTAAAAAAAAAAAAAAAAAGGGTTGTATTTCTCTTGGGAAAATAGACCTTTTTGCATCATGTAATGGTTTTCCATTTGGTATTACCTGCATTCCTGTTTTCCTGGTTCTTTAACTCAAAGTCCTATCTATCTTCGATTAAGACCAGCTGTCCCTTTAAATAACCATTCCAGTAGCCTTGGGCTTTATAGCCTTGGAGGTATTTAGCCTTGGGGGAATACCTCCGTAACATTCCCGAGGAGGAGTGAGGGTCTCCAGAGCTGGGTCATGTTTAACCTGGTGTTTACTCTCCTGAGTTTCTCACTGTTAAGGTGACCTCAGAAGTTCCCTGCCTGGGGAGCCTCTTAGTCTCCTGTCAGCAACCTTCTTGCCTCATCACTTAAACGCTTCAGAGCCAGTGATTCCGGGGGTTTCCGCTGAACAGTGGGAATTAGTAACGCGATCTCTTGTTGCACAGAGAGCACTGTTGCAGAAGTGGCCTTTTCCGCACTTCAGTGCTGTTCCCCCCATCTTTCTCTAGGCCAGAAGCCTTTTAAAAGGTCCCTACGAGGTTCAGATGCTCTCAGCGAGACAAGCTCAGTCAGTCACACTGAAGACTTAGAAAAAGTGGAGCATCTGTCCGGTGGGCCGGAACGACAGGCCTGGGGGGCTCACAGCCCTGAGCAACACCCAGGGACTCCCACCCCTCAGGAAGCCAAGCAGACCGGAGCCTTCCAGAACAGAGTCCCGGGCCCAGAAGATGACCGCCCACAGGTAGAAGAACCGGAAAGCTTAAGATAAAATTCAGTGTTTGGTTTGAGACTGTATTGAATATTTTGTCAAGAAAGATGAAGTTATACTGAAAATGTGAACTGTGCCACATGCTAATACAAGAGAAAATACTGGGATTTGTGCACAAATATGTGCCTGAAAGCCAGGCTTTCTAGGAGGGTAACTGACTTGTCTGATTTGATGGGTGTAGAGATGAGCTGTCGTTTCTGTCTACCCAACTGTAGTAATACATCTGATCCCCAAGTTACTGTAACACTTTTATTCACAAAGAACACTCGGAATGTCAAGTGCCTGCCACTTGAAACACATGCTCTTATCTTTGTAAGCATAAGTTATTAGGTTGCACATAACTTTTTGGTGAGACAGCTTTCTTTAGAACTCTGCGGGTTCTCTGTTGTACTGCTGCGGAGGACAGACAGCTTTTGCCACTGGTATTAGTTGGTGTTCACTTTGATCAGGTTGTAGTATACAGCTGGATCGTGTCGGCTTGAAGGAGAATGGGGTTCAGTGGGATTGTAAATACGAGTGCTGGAGAAGCCCTCTCCTGTCATCCCTGACTGCTGCTGCTTTCCCCAGAGACGTGAGGACTGTGTCCACTCGAGTTGTGGCAGGCCCTCAAGCAGGTCAGACTGGGCAGTGCTTCTGTCTGACCTGCCTCTGCCACGGATCCATTTCTCCCTTTATATACTATTTGTAAACAGATTAAAGGATTCATCTATTAGGAGTAACTGCAAAGACTCTTCTTGACCATATATGTATATTTTTAAATACTGGTAAAGCTTTTAAATTGGCACAAAAGAACAGACCGTGCTCATTTCTATGTTTAATATCTGAAAACCCAATTGATGCTGCTCTTAAGAGCCTAACAGTAAATATGCTGTGTAGCACCCAGGTAAATTTAAATTCTAAAATAAGTCTACCTGTGACTTGTTTCACATGGGAGCTTCCATAGCGTCTGTCCCACTAGCAGCTCACCCCTTTGGGCCCAGCTCAGAAACAAGAACCTGAGAAGTACCCTTTCCCAGGCTGATGAAGCCAGACTACTGCTAAAATAACTGAAAGTCAGCTCTTAATGACTGCCCATGTCTGCGTTTCCGGAAGCGCGGCCCACCTCCATTTCCCCAGGTGACAGCCCTGCGCCTCCAGTCCGGCAGTCGGCCCGGAGAGCCCTCCAGACAGTGGGGGTCCACACTGGGTTTGTGGACCATGGTAGTGGAAGCCTTAGTTGTACCACAGCAGGCCTATAATTACACTCTGATTCAATATGATTTCTGACATTTGGTACTTGTCAAAATGCAATTTTCCTTTCCTTTCTTTTTCTGGGGGGTGCAGATGATCAAAGTCTTCCCTATTTGGTGCAATGAAATATAGCAGATAAAATGGGGGAAGGGGAAATTATCACCTTTAACAAGATTAATTTTTAAATGTTTTTATATATATTTGGAATTGTTAAATTGGTTTTGCTGAAACAGAATTTCACCCTTGAGATACTATTTCAATATTGGTTTCAATAAAGGTTCTTCAAATTGTTACCAGTGGGTTCAGTTCATAATCTTACTATTAATTGGGCATAGTGACTTCCTTTCGGATAGATAGCAACTTCAGAAAAATAAAGATTTCTTCAAGTAAAATTTGCATAAGAATCACAATTTGGGCACTTAATGACCTTATACCTAAAAGAACAGATTTACCAGTGGTTTTGTGTAACACTCAGATTAAATTTAGTCTCATGGGAAATTACTTTTAGAGATAATTGTACTGCAAAACAGTGAGATTAAACCCTGTTTTTGTCTTTCCAAACTTTTCATCTCATTCATCTAGAAGTATATTTATATCAGTTTTGGATTTGATGCTTCTAAAATATTTTGGGTCCTAAAAATACCCTCTGTGAAATGTATAAATTCTTACTCAACTTTACTGCATTTTAAATATTGTGTTTAAAGCAAATTCAATGACAAGTTTTTCTTTAGTCACTAGTTTTATAGAATTAGAAATACTTACCTAAGTAACTGAAATAGCTGTCATAGAATAGTGAGGCAGGTGGCTTCTCCTCTGCCCCTTATTACTAACCAAACAGGAAAAGCTGGAAGCAAAAAGTAAACTTAAACAAATGCCTTTGCCAAAATAAGATTTTATTTTGCAAGTCATCTGAAAGACACCAGGACTCAACAGATGGGGATCCAAATTCATATTCTGTCCAACCCCCACCAATAGTCTCTGTCATGCCAAAAAGTTGCTTTCTTTGGTAATTCCTATTTTTAGCTTCCTGGAGAACAGATCTTTTCCCATAAGCCATCTTCATTTTTTTTGTAGAGCAGAGCTTTATTTCCAGGAAAGAGTGTGTTTGTTGGAGATGGGTATTTTTTTAAAAACACCAAGGTAGACCTAATGTGTTTAACAAAGTGGGGGGGCTCCGCCAGAGGTGACGTGGAAAGGTTCTGGAAAACAAGATTTGAGGCATGAGAAAATATCCTCAGCTCTGTTCCCTATTTGATAAAGATGCCGAATAAAATATCCTTGTGTTCCTTAAATGTTAATCAGAATGTTCTCAGACCACTATATAAATATATATAAATTGTAAAATTACCTAAGAACTGAGGTGTACAGGGTTAATGAGAAAAAAAGCAATTGGTTGCTTACTGCTTTACCCATGCAACTGTGTATCCAGGACATCACTTATCCCCGACTGTGAGAAGTAAGTGGGGCCTGTCAGTGGCCTCTTAAAAATTACTACTACCCAATGAAAGAAAACCAGCTTTTAGCCTGACCCCTTTTTTTCTTACAGATGAGGATGCTGGGGTCCAGAGAGTTAAGGTTTGCCCAACCTGTAAATTCTCACCTCTAGTAATTGCTTATCATCTTGCTGCAACCAGAAATCCACATGTGGAAACGGCAACCAGGAATACGGCCCTATACGAAGTCGTTCTGTCTTTGCATCATAAATGCTAATCATCTGAAAAAGAACATTTCAAGGGTAGAATTTAAAGAAGGGTAGAACTTAAAGAATGCCATCAGCTTCTCAAACCCTACCATCAAAGCAGGCTCCAGCACAGTGTGGCAGTTAAGGCATTTATCTGAATGATAAGCTTTACAATTTTGTCTCCTAATAACAAAAGCTGCAACTTACTACTTCCAACTGCCTGGTACTACACTTTGTGGGTAACATATATTATTTTGTTTAGTCTTGACAGCAGTGCCACAGGAAGCTGGCATTCTCCCCCTTCTGGATGCAAACCCGAGGCTCAGCGCCGGGGCACAGAGCCAGCCCCGGCCACGCTCGCAGTCAGCAGCAGAGCTGGGCCCCGCACCCAGGTGTGTCTGACTGAAGCCCACATTCCTTGTTGCTACACACATCACTACCTTGTTATGTATGCCCAAGCAGCTAAGTTACCTTGCAACTTTACACAATGCCCGTTGCCCCATCAAAAGAAGGGGAAAACAATTTGTAAAAATGCTAATTTGCCAAATGATCAATTCTCTGAATTCTCAAATTTGTCAATGGTCGTTCTCAGCTTAACCAGCAATGTTCAACTTTAGTTACTGCGACTGAAATACATTCTGAATACTATCTAAATCAAGGCTATTACACCACGTGAGGAATTATAAAAGAAACCCTAAAAATGTTAAAGGGTTGGCAAAATGGTTCATTCTGACTCCAAACATTATTGTCCAATGGAAATGGCAGCATTTCATGAGTGAGCATATCTTTTTTTGGTGCTCTGACTGTAATTTCTCTTTTTTCACACTCTACGCATTGTTAAAGGATTTTTTTTCACCCATTCCTCAAATGGCACGTCAATTTTACGTTTTTAGTTTTCTAACTTTTAAAATTAAAATGTTATTTAATTCAAAATACGCTGAGGCAATTAGACTTTTATGTTGATTTGATCAGTCTTTTGATCAGTTTGTGCCAGCAGGTTGCTCTTTAGTGACTTGGTCCAAAGGAGTGTATGATCCGAGGTGAAGCAGGGAGAAGCCTCTCCTTCCCCCTCCCTGGCTCTGTCTTTGTAGGTAGTTCTTAGAAAGTAAAAGGGGTTCATTCTGTTTGGATTGGATGCTGGGGGTTCACATTACCTCCCTCTACATCTCCAAGGCAGAGAAGTGGGGTCTTGAACTTATAACCTAAAAGCATTCAGAGTATTGGGGGGTGTGGGGAGGGCTGATTAACCTGCAGCTTTAAAGAAGCTGACATGAAATTTTCATTTCTAAGGTCTATAAGGCTTTGTAGTTTTGCTGCCCTTTTTTTCCTTAACCCCCAACACAAAGACGATGCTACTCACTGGTCCTCCTGTTAAAGCTCGCGCAGCACGCAGCTCCTCCTCCGGGCCGCGATCTTGGAAGGAGGCTCTGTAAATCTCTGCCGTTTTAATGTTGACAGCTGTGAGGGACAAGAGGGTGACTCTGATTTGGCAAAAGACACCATACATAACAAGAATGTGGAAAAGTCCACATTCTCAAAAAGAGAAGAGAATGGAAATTAAACAAAATTACTTTTAGCCAGGCATCTCCCTCACGCGAGGCCTGAGCTGAACTAGATTTGGTAAGACTGTTCCAGGCCACAGGCCGGCCATCTCTTCAGGCAGGAGTGTGTGGCAAGGCCTTCCCGGCCGGCCCTGTGACCAAATGTGTCTACAACAGGCTGCGTGTGATCACGGCCAAGTCTGGTGTTTTTGTTTGTTTTCTAATTTTTCCTACCCATTTTAGATATATACAAAGTTATAATGAATAAAATAACACACATCTGTATAGCCACTACCCAGCTAAATACATAAAATATTACAGATATGGTGGAAGCTCTCTGCAAGTAACAGCCAATTCCATCCTACTATATCCTTAAAAGTCTTAGGGGCTATCACAGGAGGGTGGAAGTTTCTGGATTTTCCCTAACCTGATAGTTTTACTTTCCTTTGTAGGATCTTTGTTCTCAACCAAAACCTTACTCGGTTCCCCACGTGTAAGGACACTAGTAGGCCCACCCCAGCCCCTGAGGAAAGCACAGCCGACACCTCAGGGAAGTGCAGGGCCACCAACACTCCCCTTCCTGGTGGCCCTGTCCCTGCTGTGTCCGTGCTGCCCGGCTCCAGTTGTGGACCCTCTCTCCCTTCTATAGATAACGCTTAGAGAAGGTAGGCTGTTTGCCCCCGCCCCCCGCAAACAGGAGCCTAAGCCTGTGACATACTGACAGCAGGGGGCGCACTAGTTCACAGAAAGGCCTCTCACTGGAGCCCGCCTCCAACCCTCCAGTAAACACACTACTTACCAATGCCATAAATTATTGGAAAGTGGTTTTCGTTTTCTTCCCGGTCGTTTAATTCTAACAAATAAACACAATTTTTTTAAGATCCAGTTTTTAAGAAATACTGAACAATTGCTTTCATTTTATAATAACAGGCCAAGAAGGAGCCCCCACTGCAAAAGGGGAAAAACAGACAATGAAAGGGTCCTGCTTCCTTGCTGAGGCCCAGAGCACTGGGGTTTATACAGAACAAACGGCCATTGGCAGAGTTAGCGCCACCCAACCAGCTCCATGCTCAGCTGTCTGCCATGCCAGGCAGCAGCTCCTGCCCGGGGGTGGGTGGTCCCTTCTCCTACCCAGGAGGACAGAGGCGGCTACCAAAAATCCCAAGGAAGGAAAGATGAGTTGCACTAAAGGGCGTGAGCATCTCAGCTGAGGCTGAGCAGGATTTGGACACTGGGAAGGAGGGGAAGGCCATTCCAGCAGATAGAAAAAGCCAGAACAAACGTCAGCAAAGCATCAGCAAATTGTGTCTTCTAGGACTGAGGTACTGATGCTAGGTCCTGCTTCAGAGTGAGGGCAAATGTTTCTGAAATCCACAGCTTTGTTTTGGGAAAGATGAAAGAACTTACCTGTCACACATAATGTCACTAAGTGAATGTCATCTTCTTGTCTGTCAAATTCACCTACAATCAGAATTTTAAAACTGATGTCAGAAAAGTTCCTTTAATAAGCAGAACATATCCTAAGCAAGTTAAGAAGAGGACTGAAGGATGGAAGCCAGCTGAGCCACCTCTGTTCCACTACCCTTTCAACCATCACCTGGCCTCCCTCCAGAGGCCAGGTTGGCGTGACCTGACGCCACGGACCCCTGCACGCCAAGTGACAGCCATGCTCCGAGCCTCCAGCCCGAAGGCGACTGTGACCAAGGCTTTCCGTTCCTCTCGGTTCTGAGAGGTTTAGGGGGATAAACTGACTCAAGATTTTTACTCTTCTTTTCCTAAGTAACTTTTTTTTTCTGATTCTCAGTCAAAAATTGGATCACTGCAAAAATTTAGAAAATACAGGAGATTATAAGGGGTAATGGGTTTTTAGTGGTAGAAGTATATGGGTTTTTAATGCCCACGATCCCAGTTAGTATGCTGTGCATTCCATACTTTTCTACGCACAGCTAAGCTCATAGTATGTAGACAATTTTATATCCCAACTATTTGTACATAGGTATGTATTTTCCCATGGAATTCAAACTTCTTCATAAGTACTAATTTTTAACAGCTACATAATCCTTCTACTGATGAATGTCAGATTATTTCCTGCCGTACATGTTCTACTGCCTGTCTTTGGGCACAGATTCTGTGCACATTTCAGATTATTGTGTTAGAACAGATTCCCAGAATTACTGGGTCAAAGGATGTGAACCTTTCTAAGACTCCACCATGATGCCAAGTTGCTTTCCCACCAGGTTGTACCATTCCGGTACTGTGTGAATATGTTACCTCACTGCCTCGTGGTTAATTAACATAGAACAATGTGTTTCTTAAAAAATACTTGCTCACTGAGTAGGGAAAAAATGGTATGATCAGTGTTTCCATTTTCTTCAGATTAAAAAGGCCACTTCTGCTTGGAGGTTCTGCTTTTACATAATTCTCGCCCCATCCAGTTAACCCCTAAAACCTCAGCTCTCTGCCGCTCAGTCTTTATGGAAGATTCCAAACTGAGCAGTTTATGTCACTCCAGGAAGGTATGCCCCTCTTCAATTGTGTCCTCACTGGACTCCTATTCAAGCAAAAATGGGTACAAATTTTTATCAAATTTGGGGAAAAAAGTGTACTTACTAAGAAGCTGATGAGTAAGTTTTTGTGACAACTGCCTTTCATCACTGAAGCCGCCCACGAGGTGCACTTCCAGCCTGGCAAAGAGATGGGATGGTAGTCAGAGGCCAGCACGATGTGGCAACAGTGTGCGATGGTCTGCTTTGAGTGGGGTTCTCGGCCTCTGTGAGCCCTCCCTCCACAGCAGCGCTCCTGGGCCTCATCCGCGCCATGACACACACACACACACACACACACAGGAGACCTGCATGGCTCCCTGGGGTAAATGGTGAGGCTGCCGAGGCCAAGCCAGCTTCTGGGGGCCCTGTCCAGGAACCCCGATGGCTGAGTGGATTTATATCATCACAAATATGATGCCACCTTGACGCAGTAAGTGGGGAACTCTGCTCTGGAAGAATATGACTCTATCACACTTATTTACCCACCCAAAGTAGGATACCTCCTAAAGCCTCTTCAGTGCCCTTGCCTAGGAGGAACTGGGGTAGGGGAGTGGGAAGGGAAGACAGCTTACGCTGACTACACCTGCTCTGTGGAGAGACTGAAGTGGACCTTCCACAGAGCTGTCCCCCTAATGCCCACCTCTCCTGGAGAGAGGAATGATCATCTCCATCCCACAGAGAAGGAAACTGGGTCTCTGTCTAAAGCACAAGCTTATCCACTGTGTCCCCCTGCAAGTTAGCTGCATGAGACAGATGGTTGCAAACAGTGTGCTTGCAGTTAAGTAAGTTTGGGAAAACTTGCCTACTGTAACCCCTCCCTAGGAGTCAAAATACACACTAGCAAAGAAAAGCCCTAAGAAGTCCAGCAGTTGAAAAAACCGAACTCACTGTGGTTGGCCCTGTGTTTCCCACACTAACTAGTCTACTAACCACCCGTCCACGGCCTCTAACCGCCTGGGGACCAGTGCTTCTCGAAAGCGCGGCTCTATTTCACACAGCCGTGGGAGTGACTGCAGTCCCTACGTAAGCAAGCACGGGCGAAGCATCAAGTGGCCTCATAACACATCGGCAGGGAGAGGCGGCCATCGCCACGGCTTTGCTCAACACGGGGCTACAGGTTTGCCTTCTGAACCGTGGTTGCAGCAAACCTTCCTGGGTGACCACGTTAGTTCCATGAACAGACCAGGGTATCTCACCAGCGCGTTTCGAGAATCACGGAGCCGGGCCTGTGGCCAGGCCCCGCTATGTAATCAGTGGGGACCATTGCAAAATGAAAAGGCTGTTCAGCAACTGCACAGGTCGCATGCTGTCGTGGGGTAGATCGGACCTGCTGGAACCCGGGATTGACCGTAACCAATGCGTGTATAAAACTCACACTAAGACACGCGGGGGGAAGAAATCCGGCGGCCACGGGTCTCCTCCACCAGCATGCCTGTGAGGCTGGCCCAGCCTGTGTCACCAACACAGGCAGAAGTAGAATTAAATTTAAAAATTGATTTCTGTTGTACTAGTAAAACTCTGCGAGGCTTTTTAAAAATAAATCCCTGGGATTCTAAGAACTTGTACATGAATGAACTAGTTCATTCAATGGCTACCTTAGATTTCAAATAAAATGAGAGCAAAGCCTACAAAGTCTGCCTGATGAGAGAGGAGCGGGGACGGTGTGAGCACAAGGCAGACCTGTGTCATGGGCCTACCACTGACTAGCTATGTGAGTCCAGCTCAGCTGAGTCTCGGTGTCAGCAGCTGTGGAGGTGGTGACACTTCCTGTAACCAGGGAGAGGGCTGGATGCTGTGATGCACGGCCAGGCCAGACATCAGCTCTTGTAAGGAATCCATGATGAAACCACTGAGACACTGACACTTAAAGCTGTACCCCCAGCCTGTCAGCCATCCCCTGTCTTTCCCGCCTTGTTCTTCTCCATGGTCCTGTCCACCATTTAGTATTCTCCTTTGCTTACTGAATGGCTCCACGCCTTACAATATGAACACTGTGGAGGCAGGTTTGGTCACTCTGTCCACTGCTATGTCCTTGGTACCTGTCACAAGTTCTTGCTCATGGAAAGCTTTCAATAAATAATTGCTGAAGGAATGAATGAATGAAGAGATACTACATCTGGGGAATAACAAATGCAGTATCTGACATATGAACATATAAAAATATATTACTGAAATGAAAACTACAGGTGCAAGGTCACACCTTCCATTCACACTCAAGCACTGTTTCCCTGCCTGTGCCCGTCACCCGTTCACTCACTCAACAACCACGGACAAGAGGCCGGGCCGGGCCCAGCTCTGCTCCAGGGGAACAGGACAGCCTTGGTGACAGTGACACTCTGTGTTTCTGTAACCGCTTCCACAGGTATTTCTTCTACACATGGGTGCAAAGTTCCTGACATCACAAAACAGAGTAGTGTGAAGCTCACCTTCCACATTGAATGTGGTCAGAAAAGGATTTTATGGAGTTCATGATCAAGGGGACCTCAGCCTTGGTGTCGGTGCCATCACAATGTGTCAAGCAGGTAGCCCCATTACCTGAAGAACAAAGGGTAAAAGGACTCATGTTATTCCCGATGAGAACTCAGCAGGCAGGCCACGTCTGCTCCTGTCCACTCGGACCGCCTCATCTTCGAACCTCCTGGAAGAAAACGCAGAAACTGTGCTGCCCGGACAATCCGTTCTGACCAGGGCCACGGGGAGACACCATGCAGACCAGAAACGGTAAGCGGGGCCAGCCCTCAGAGAGGACACCGAGACACTCCAATCAAGAAATGAATGGTCCCAAATGTTGGGTCACTTTAAGTAATAATTTCCTTTCATCTCTCTTGCCATACCTGTGTGCCTCAGGACCACAATGTGACAAGTGGTGGCATCATCAGAACCCAGAATGGAGATGGAGCCTGTTTGAAAAAGAAATAACGTAAAATATCCAATAGCCTTTTGGGATAATGCCCAATTCACTGCTTCCTAACCTACCATCCTTTGGGGAGGTCACTGCAAGCTCTCTTTGCTGAACATACAGAAGGCCCTGGGGTCCCACTTGTTGAACAGACTGACCTCTGAGAAGTCTGGCTCTTTCCTGTTTAATTAAAAAAAAAAATAAAATAGTGATGGAAATTAGTGAGAACTGAGTAACTAGAGAGGTGGAGAGAGCCAAAGTGTGCCCTAAGTGGGAAACACACACTTGTGGGGCTGAGGTGTGTATTATTTGACAGAAAGGCTAAAATAAAAAGGTAGCAGTAACTATCATGTGGAACAATGCCCCCCTCCCAAAAAAAGTTCTGTTCTTTTTTAACCTATAAAACAAGATATTAGTGCCTATGGAATGAGATGCAAAAAACCTTTTTTCACAGATTTTTACTAAAGAATATGAGACTCCACAATTTCACAACTGTAAAGTGGTTCAGATTATATGTGAATCTCCAGTGGCTCAGAGGCTCAGAAACCACATCCCCCTTTACTTTCTTCACACAGGTAGAGGGGTTAAGACCTTCCCTACCCCCTAACCTGGTACTCCCATTCTGTAAATCCGTAGTGAGGAAATAATCCAAAATCCCTGTATTATCTAGGATGACAGAAAGCTGGGAGCAGAGATAGGACAGGTAAGTAAACTGTGCACAACCAACTCACAACTACTAACTGCACTGTCGTGGAAAAGGAAGATTATAGGAAACTAGTTTTGAAATGTACACTTAAAAGCAAGATATAAATAATTTAAAGCTATAAATATGCTGTTAACACTATCATGCTAAAATGTTGCTACACCTAGGAAAAAATAGTAGAAGGATATTCACCAATATGAGCCTGGTTATGTTAGAACAAGGCAAACACAAGTGATTTAACTGGGGTCTTTTCTCTAGTCTTTAAATCTTCTGTGATGTAGTTACATTATTATTAAAGTAAAAGACCAAAAAGGAGATCTATGAAAAGGATGTATAAATACTAGGTGTTAACATTTTGTTTAACTGAATATTTGAATAAATTCTTAGGCAGTAAACCTGGGAAAAAATTCAGGTGGTTAAATTTTTGAATGGAAACTGAATTACACATTTTTTTTTCAAAAATGTCAAATTGATATAACCCTAAATATCATAATCTTCTTACTTGCAGTAAATAAACTAAGTGAACAAACTCTCATCCAGGTGTGTAACACAGAGCACGCATCTGTTGTCTGGAGAATGGTTTTATAGTCTTGAACAGGCTTCTCGCCATAGCTCATGACTGGTGTGATTTTACATTAGTACTTACTAAAAGAGATATTAGAACAGCATAATGATCAACTTGATGAGTTACACATGTTTTAATGAACTTCCATTCATTGGAAGCAAAGCAGCCGTTAGAACGAGACCAGCCCTTGATTTAAGAAAGGAATTGAGAATTAAGTGAGCTGCGGTAAAGAATCGGATTGGCCTGCAAGCTCTGCCTGCGTGGAAGTCCGTGAGAAATACATGTGGCCGATAGTTTAGAGGAGAACGTTTCATTTTCGTACCACTTCTCACCTCACCTCAATTCAAAATAACAAAGGAGAATTCAGAATTTCCTCTGTGCCGTTCCTTTAATACATACCTCTGCTTCGTTCTTTTGGGAAGAGGGGCAGGGAGGGAGTAAAGGCGAATTTTTACCACTCGTTTTCACAGCTGGGCCACCACCCAAAAGCAAATCTACTCGTGAGAAATGATTATCACTTTCATACCCAAGACCAAAAATCAGTCTTTCTGACACAGCTTCTACCAATTCTCCAAAGAAAAGAAAGAATGATTAGGCGAGAACGCCACAAGGCAAAAATGGTAGGTTGCATCAGTCTTCCACTTTAAGAAATGAGAGAGTTTAGCCAAAGTTCTCTGTGGGAAAACCCACAGCCAGCCCTGCCTTAGAAACTCACATCCTTTCTGAAATAAAAATAGCCCCAGCTTTCTCGACTTTTGATATTCTCAAGACACTAAAATTCACTGGAAAAAAAAAAAATCTCTTTTCCACTGGTTCTTCTATGCTACCCCTCACCCTCACTTCCCAATTCCTATTCAATGGCACTCTTCTCTTAACCCAGGGGCAGCAAACCCGTTTCTGAAAAAGGCCAGCAGTAAATATCAGGGGCTCTGCAGACCACGCATGGTAGCATGAAAGTAGCCCCGCCCACACGTAAATAAATCGCTCTGGGCTGTGTCCCCAAAAACTTTATTTATGGGAGACAACACAGTCCAAATTTCCTATAATTTCACATGTCACAAAATATTATTCTACAGATTCTTCTCCCACCATTTAAAAAACGTAAAAACCATTCTTGGCTCCCAAGCTGTCCACAAACAGGATTCGGCCTGTGGCTGGAGTTTGCTGCCCGCTATGTTAGCCAATCACTTGGCTGTACCTTCAAGGAGGGTCACAGACCCCTTACCCCTGCTGCTACGTTCTGTCGTTTCTTCTTTCAAAAACAGGAGAGCAGGTGTAAAACTTTTGTGAACTGCAAAGCATGGTGCCAAGTAAGAAATTATTATTAACAGGTACAGCTCTCAAAACAGCCTTCGTTCCCACTTGTGTTACCTTATTTCAGTCCTTCATGATCTCATCTAAATTCCTGCCACAGAATTTACGAGAAGACAGCGAGCAAGACGATGCTGGCCTTGGAGTGCCCTGCCTTTCACCAAGTGACCTCGGGCACGCTCCTGACCCTCTGTGCTTCCATCTCCTCCTCTGGGAAATGGGATGGTGCTGGCCACTCCCTAGGTTGTGTGAGGGTTAACCGAGAGCAGATTGGTTGGGGGCGGCTGCCACCACTCCCCACCCATTTCTTTGACCCCCAAGGTCTCCCTTGCCCACACTATCCTTCTCGATGGCTGCCAGCATCATCACTTCAAAACACAGATTCTGTTACATAACTTTTCCACTCAAAAAAAAAAAAAAAACAAAAACATTCTGAGCCCAGCAACTTCACTTGTAGGAATAATTACAGGGTTTATAAATATTTGGCTCTGTGAACGTTTGTAATAGTAAAAGATTATAAATATTTTACAGTTAAAAGTAAGAACAGCTTTAACCGGTGTGGCTTGGTTGGGCATCATTCGCAAATCGAAATCTCGCCAGTATGAGTCCCTGTCGGGGTACATGCCTGGGTTGTGGGGTTCTGCCCCAGTCAGGGCGCAGAAGAGAGGCAACAGATCACTGTTTCTCTCTTACATCAATGTTTCTCTCCCTCCCTCCCTCCCTCCCCTCTCTCTGAAAATAAATAAATCTTTAAAAAAAAAAAAGAGTAGCGACAAAGTTACTGTGCATTCACACGTGCAATTCCATGGGACCATTTAACAAGACGTTGCAGGACTGGGTACTGGGCGGATGCTGGGTGGCTGGTTAAGAGCAGACTTTCGATAGCACTGCCCAGAGGAACTTCCTGCAGCGACGGCAACAATCTGCATCTGTGCTGTCTCACGCAGCAGCCACACGTGGCTGCTGAGCACTGGCAATGTGGTTAGTTCAGCTGAGGAACTGATTTTTAAAGTTCATTTAGTTTTAATGAATTTAAATGTAAACAGCCACACGTGGCTGGTGGCAACCATACTGAGGAGTGCAGCTAGAGACCGACCGCCAGGGCTACAGCACTTCCGGGGTGTGGGACTGTGGGCAACTTACTCAACCCCTCCGTGCCTCACAGTCATGGCCTGTAAAATGGGAAGAGCAGCAGCACCTACTTCATAGACAGCGGTGCTCAGCAAGGCCCACTGCATTACGGCTGTCACTCCATGCTAGGCTTAGCTAGGCACAGGCTTGTCACTGCAGACTTACAACATATTATTACATGAAAAGGACATCATAAAACATATAGTAAACTCTCATTTTTAAAAGCATATCATATACAAAGAAAAATCTCTGTAAGGATATTTACCAAAATGTGAACAGTAGTTGTGTCGTAGATTATTTTTTCTTCTTTTTGACATTTTTTTTAAACAAAGAGGACATACTACTTGTTATAGAAAAATAGTTAAACCTTTCACTTCCCCCCACTGCTTATTAGTTGAAAGATCCATTAAAACTCCTCTAATCCAGGTAAGACCTACCTCTCTGGCTATCTCCAACTCTTCCCCTTCTTCCCCTCTCTGTGCCAAGGACACTGGCTAGATCGCCTGCCCTCAGGACCCTTCCCCTCCTGCCTATCGGAGCGGTCTAGCTTGCCCAGCTAGAAAGCTCTCCCCTTCCTTCCCCTTTTCAAATCTCTCATGCCTCCATCCTCCTCCCCTTAAACGGCTGCAAATGAAAGTGACCTTCCCTCCTGCACCTTTCTGTAATGTGAATTGGTCCCCACTACACAGCCTTTCTAGGCCATGTCTGCCTAAACAGGCCAAAGCCCTTCAAGAGGGGCCAGCCACCGTGATATATACCCACATCCCCCTCTCTTTACACTTAAGGAACTGCCTTGGACATTGATCTTTTCCTAAATTTCTGTTGCAGACATTTTCAAATAGACATAAAAATAGAGTGTCACCTAGTTTTTTCGGCAGCTCACATTTTTTTCCCTTGGTGGGTCCTGCTGACTTCACTAGTTAATGGTGTGGCAGTGACACAGTACAAGGAAAGTGCTTAGCACAATGCCTAGTGTCTGCTAAGTACTCAGAATGTGTCGACAACTATTACGAACGTTTTCTAGAAATGCAAACTTGAGACTCACTGGGCTGTCTGTCCCCTTCTCAGGTCAATAACGCCTCTTAGCCCTTGGGATCATTCTGTTCACTCATTTCTGGCACAAATATTTACAGAGTGCAGATTCATTTCCAGGCTCATCTTCCATTGTCCTATGGTCTAAGGATACAGAGCAAAGGCTCTATCTGCCTTCAAGTAGCTTACATTCTGAGGGACAGATCAAGGGAGAATAAATAAAACTAGCATGCAGGCAAAATAATTACAATCTATGCAACTGTTAGAGGGGAAACCTCAGGAATACCTCCCCTAAGCCTGGACCAGATCAAGTTTCTGCACTTCACCTCTCAGAGTGAAAAGGGGCATTATTGCTTTATGGCACTTAACAGTTTATGGCATTTGAATGATTCTGTGATTAACTGCCCCCCCCCAACTAGACTGTATATGCCCTGATTGTAGGAATAGAGGGGAAAACAGGACTGTGCCCAACATATTTTAGGGGCTCAATAAGTATCACTTAAGTCAATTAACTGGTTTCCCCTTAACTGGAACTGGACTAAGTGAAGGTTTGCCCTCCACTTTTTTCTTCTTAAGTAAAAACCCCTTTCCAAACCGTTTCTGCATAAGCATGGACTGCGGGTCCAGAGATCTATTTGAGGACAAAAAGCAGGAAAAAAAAAAACAAAACCCTGCCATCTGGGCGTGGTCTTCAACTCGGCCCAGCCGTGGAAAAGCAGGGCCCTTTCTTCTGGCTAAAAATAACCGGAGCCCTATGCCCCGGCGGAGAGAGGAAAAGAGCGGGGGATCTGCCAGGATACCCCTGCCCAAATGCTGTCCCAAGCCCAACCCGGAAACCCGGAATACCCTCCTGCTTCCTGAGGACCCAAAAACGGTGCAGCGTTCACTGGGGTGGGGATCCCCCCAAGTGCTAGTGAGCAAGGGCGGCTGCCCAGATTTGCCCAAAGGGGGAAGTCCGGATTACGGGTTGTGACTGCCCTGTCTGGGAACAGGGGATCCCGGGGTGTCCTCGAGCCGCGGTGCTGCGCGACCTCGGGCAGGTCACCTACCCTCTCTGGGTCCCGCCCTTCCTCTAGAAAAAAGGAGCCTCGGCAGATGCCCTTTAAGGTCCAAAGAAGGTAAAAGCTCCACAGTTGCCTCCAGCGAAGGCATCAAGTTGACTGCCAGCGGCCGGGGCTCCGGACGTGCCGCCAGCACCTCAGCTGCGCCAAGTTTGAAGTCTGTTTCGGGGAAGAGCGAGTGGTTACGGTGGGGTGTGGAGGGCTCGGGCCGCCTCGAAGCCCCCCGCCCGGGCCCTGCTCACCTCCAGAAGCGGGTGGGCTCGGACGAGGTCCCCGGCAGACTGCGGCAGCCGCACTCGCCGCCCCTCAACCAGCAGCGGCATCGCGGAGGCTGCCACTCCGACAGGCCCCGGGAGGCGGTGGCCTCCCCAGCCGCAGGTTGCCCGCCGGCCCTGCCCCCCGGTCGCCCCGCCACGCCCCGCCCCGCCGGGAGCGCCGACGGGAAGTGGAGTCCGAGGAGACAGCGCAGCCCCTAAGTTGAGGAAACCTAGGGCGGGGCCGCAAGGCCCCATGGGAAGTGTAGTCTAAACTCTAGGGAGCACTACGGCCAGCCTCTCCGCAAGGGGCGCTGGGAAATGTAGTCCTGAAAGCGTGTAAGTGACGGTAAAGTAGTGGTGCTTAACTCGAGACCCTTTGCTGTCAGAGGCATCGCTTAGTTCCCAAATCTGGTAACCTGTCTTCACTGTGGGGCGTGGGGGCTGACTGCCTTATTCACAGCACGGCTCCACCACATCTCATTGTAACCTTCAGCAAGTCCGAGTTGGGAAAACTGTGGTGCACCACAGGACTGTATTCAGTGAATAAACCCACACCAGTCTCTCTTTTATGATTTTATTTACTTTTAGAGATGGGGAAAGAGAGGGAAACATCCATCAGTTGCCTCTCGCACGCCCTCAGCTGGGGACCTGGCCCTCAAACCAGGCATGTGCCCTCACTGGGAATCTAACCAGCGACCTTTTGATTTATTTGCAGGCCCAATCCACTGAACCACACCAGCCAGGTCCACATCAGTCTTCAACTGGGAAAATAAGAGCCTGAACTTTGCTAGCTCCACATTTAGAAATCATCAATCACACTTGGCGCTTGGCATCCAGTTGGCACTCGTAGAAGGGAGGAAAGATCAGCAACATAACAGTCCCTACTCAGCACCCTGGTAATAGGCTGGGGTTCTCTGTTCTAAAACTTGGAAATATCACTCAAGTAGATCCAACCCCACAATATATTAACAAAAAGTAATTTAAAAGAAAAGGTGGTGAGGTGAAAGAGGAGCCATCTCATGCAGAGCAAAACCTATTCCAATGTAATCATCTATATTCCACCTTAAGTTTTTTAGGAATACTCCCTAGGACAAGAGTTAAGAACCACCACAGTTGGCTGTCACGGCAGGGGGGCACCCTGGCCCCTCCCCTTCGGTTTAGATCTCTAAGTTGGAACCAACAAGTAACATGGGTGAAATGAAAGTTATCTTCGTCTTGAAAAGATTTTTCCATGGAAGTGCTTCTTGTTTTAAACTTTCTCACAAGGTAGCCAAACAGCTGTTAACTGACTTTACATGCATTCCCATGGAATCTTCAAAACCTAGAGTAACTATGTTGTTCCACTTTGCAGCTCGACAAAATTAAGGTTTGAAGCACTAAGTCACACACCTGGTTAGAGAGAGAAGCCACTTATTAAGGAAGACCTGACCATAATAGACACACAAAGGGATGGACCCTGGTTCTCCTTCACCAATTGAAAGTCTGCTTTTCAGTAAAAGAGAAAATTCTTTGCTTTCATATGAAGAAACCTCACAATTATTTTTCCCCCAAGATTCAAAGCACGTCAAGGTTTTTGAAGAAGTGTTCATCTTCCTTGGACCAGTTCAAGCCTCACTCAGCTGGTTGTGATCAAAGGGAGCCGCTGACACTTCAGATGCACCTGGAAGTCATTCTCATCACCAGCACCCAATTTATTTGTGAGCCTTACAAATCACATTAAATCACAATGGCATTTTTACCTTCTTAATAGTAAAATCTCAGTTGCAGTTTTCCATTGTTTTAATGCAGGAGATCAGTAAAAAAAAAATAAAAAATCAATCAAAAGAATATTTGTGTCTGAAGCCTCTTCCTTTATTGGCATAACAATAGTTCCAGATTAACCATGTCATTGTTTTATTGTCACAATGGGTTTTTTTCCTCAAGCTCCCTTGAAATTAAACATTTATTTATAAACATGTCCCTCTACACTAAAGTTACTTCCCAACCCACAAAGACCCCACTTACCATTCATTTCTATGGACACATTTCATTTACTCATTTTATCCAGTATAGAAAAACCCCACCTTTTTGTCAGCAGTTAAAAAGAACAGAGAACCTAAACGTCCTCAAATGACTTTCCACAAAGTCACCAAAAGAAATCACCAATATCCCAAACTTCTTAAAGCAATAAAAATTCCTATTTTCAAAAAACATATTTACAGACTGAAATTCCAACTCTACATTGCCTTCAATACAATTATACAGGAGCATACAAAGCCCTAGGAAAGTAAAACATTTCAGATCAAAAAATATTACTTGCCCTTAAATAAAATATAGGAAAAGGGGCAGAAAATAAATATGTTTAAAGATGTCCATTCTCATAAGTAACAAAGTATACAAATAAATGAAGCTAAAATATGCATGAACTTCAAAATGACTCTAGCAATGCCTGCACAAATTTGTTACAAAGCAAGGTATAGACGCCTCTGTGTTTAGTTATAAAAATACAAAAAGAACCTGGACAGAGGGTTTCACTGAGCTGAATCCATGATACAAATAGCCAGTGGACAAAAACTGTAGCTGTAACCCTGGCCTTTGCTGCTAGCAAAACCATCCCACCAAATAACCTAAAATGTACCCCACCCTCCCAAAGAAATTTTCAAAATGAGAACTGGTCTACTGATTCTGGTAAAAATTAAAAAAAGTTAATATTGCACTACAAACAAGTAGTTTCAGTTCTAACAGCACTCTTGGGAGTTTCAGGGTAAAATGCTCTGTGCTTGTATTTTACAAAAGTCCAACCCCACTTTCGGTCAATGGGAATTACTTTTACCTGAATTCCATTTTTCTTTTAAATCTATTTTTACACTCACCAGCATATGATCTGTCTGACTCTGTTTCCCTAAATCCTCTCTCTCTTCCCTCCAGGCCCTTAATGGTCTCTGAAGTCCCTGGAGAGCTCCAACTTCCAGCATCTGGGACCAGCTCTGCCCATCCCCCCACTCTCCTCCTGTCTTCTCTGCACCCCACTAAATCCCAGCACACAAATACAATTACAGCACAGGGTAAACAAAATTAACTCATTCTAAAAACGTTAATAGTGTCCTAGAGGATTTTCACTCATCAGCAAAGTCCTATACGTGTGGCTGTGACCAAAATCTATGTTAGAGATACAATCTGTTAAAACAGGCTCTTGCCAGTATTAGAAATTCCACAATAATTACATCGAAAGCTGTAACACATAAATAATGCATACATTAAACAAGCTAAGCCTTCAACATTTATCATCCACTCTATTGTAAAATATTGCACATGAGTCTTTTCCTTTTGTCTGTACGGGAGCAAAAGGAAATAAACACGTGTCTGTTCAGACACTAGAGCAAGTCTAACATGGAAGTAAGCTGCCTGAGGCAGGTCCTCAGTCTTGTCTGATGTGAAACTCAAACAGTGTGCACCCTGGTACCAAAGGGCGGGATGGGGAGGAATGTTTGTCTCAATCACAAATCCTTGCCACCAGAGGCAAATGGTCTGGCAAGTCCAGCACCGGCGGGGAGCCCACACTACTTGAAGGACTTCGGAAATGCGTGTCAAAGGAGCTTGGTGTGATCCCAACTTCGCCTTTCAAAAAGTCATCATCTTCATCTTCCACCACCTCCTGTCAGAAGTACAGAGATTACCAATAAGGTTACAAGTGGTCATTTGAAAAGCTTCCAAGAATTCCTTTCCTCAGGAATGTGCTACTTCTGGGAAACTGAAGAAAATATTTAAATTCAAAAGCCTCCTCTGATGCACACTAAATTACTCATCACACATTGCCACTATTTGTTTGAAGTCTGATTTGTTTTAGCTCTGGCTGGTGTGGCTCAGTGCACTGAATGCCAGCCTGAGAACCAAAGGGTCACCTGTTCGACTCCTGCTCAGAGCACGTGCCTGGGTTGAAGGCCAGGTCCCTGGGGGTGGGGGTGGGGGGCACGCAAGAGGCAACCCACACATTGATATTTCTCTTCTTCTCTTTCTCCCTCCCTTTCCTTCTGTCTAAAAATAAACAAATAAAGTCTTTTAAAAAGGTAAATAAAAATAAAGTCTGATTTTTAAAAAAAGATTTTAAGCTCAGTGAGGGAAAGTAACATGATACGTCATTCTTGCTCACAATTATAATCCTTGTATTAACTTTTAACATGATGTGAATAAGTGAATGAATGAATGGCAGCCTCAAACACAAAATATAAAGAAAAATAATAAAATGAGCTTTCCAATGATTACTTATGAAAAAGGAGACAGGCACATAAAGCTGACTTTCAATGTGGAAAGAAATGTGACACAAAGTAATGACCAGTGGCATTATTTATTACTGAATTCTAATTTTCTCCTTTGGTGATAACTGCCTCACCTCCATCCGACACGCACTGGAAGTTATGCTGCAGACCTGTATCTTTACCACCTATTCATGCAGCTACAAAACCAGTATTAACCTCTATAAAATTACAGTGTTACTTATAATGCCAACAGAGTAAATCTGCCATTGTTACCTGGTGGTAATGATCCAGTAGTAAAGATCTAAATTTGTCCAGCTGATTTTTAATTAACCTTCACTTCCCAAAGTCAATGCATGAAGTGTCTGGTTTAAATAATTCATCAAAAAACACTGAAGATTCTTTTCATAAGAACATACCCTGAACTTGGAATTTTGTAAAGACAATAAATAAAATATCCTATTTTTTAAAGATTTCATTTATTTATTTCTAGAGAGAGGGGAAGAAAGGGAAAAAGAAAGAGGGAGAAACATCAATGTGCAAGAGATACATCCACTGGATGACTCTCGCACGCCCCCAACTAGGGACCTGGCTTGCAATCTAGGCATGTGCCCTGACTGGGAATCGAACCAGCAACCTTTTGGTTCACAGGCCAGAACTCAATCCACTGATCCACACCAGCCAGGGCTAAAATGTTCTATTTTTAAGTGAACCATTGCTATTTCCTATTTGACTATGATTTGTAACCACACAGAGATTCCCAAAACCTGTACTGAATCACAAACTTACCTTTTTCATGGGTTTCTTAAACTCCTGAAGCTCTTCTGCACTCATGTCTTCCCATATCTGATAAATAGGATCAATAAATTTCTTTGACCTGTAAACAAAGATCGTATTTCAAAATCAAGTTAAATACTACAATGAAGGTCAGAACATACTTAGCTCTGCTTTCACAAGACCTAGTACTCAAAGTGAAAACTATGGCTCAAATAATAACTGCCAACAAGTAGTATACAAGGGGGGACCAAAAAACCAGAATTATCTTCTGGATGGCAGGCCCCTTGTAGTACTGGCTTCTGCAGCTAAGTGAGTGTTATAGGAACCCATCTGTATCAGTGTGCCAGCTGGCCTTGTAGTGAGAGGCTGCGTTCTGCTTCAGTGAATTTTTTTTTTTTGAAGACTCTTTCAATGTATTTGCCCATTTCATGATGGGCAATTTGCGAGCACATCTGCCCACACCACACGCTGAATGTTAAGCAGTTTTTGACCAAAAACAGCATGACGCCCATGCCCCACCCTCCCTATTCACCAAATCTTGCCCCAGGTGACATTTTTTTGTTTGTTTCCCTGATGAAAAAATTCCTTGAAGGGAAACGTGTTGCTGATGTGGAAGAGGTGAAACAAAAAACAGCAGAAGCACTAAAAGGCATCAAAATCAACGAATTCAAAAACTGTTTTGAGCAGGGGAAAAGTCTCAAAAGACTAGCTGGTATTTATTGCATCAAATGGAGAGCACGTGAAGGTGACTGAAGTTTAAACATGTAAGAATAAATACAGTTTTTTATAAATAAATTCCTGGGGTTTTTTTGAGTCTCTCCTCGTACATAAGTATGTAACTAATGTGCTCCTTCTTTGTAAGAGTTCATCCACTTACATGAATGGAGTATTATACCTACTGTTTCTCATCTTTTCATTTTCAAATGGAATTATTTCTTACCTTTCTATAGCTTGACAATGAGTTATTATGTGTCCAAGTGAAAACAAAAATTATATTATAGAACTTTCTTTCTTATAGTCCCGTAGCAATTTACGAAAAATAAATTTGGAAAAAAGACCAATCTGATTCCCATCAATCAAGACTTGGGGGAACCAGGTAATCCCAAATTGTTCTGTTGCTAGTTTGAAACTAATAAAATAAATATTCTGCTTCCCGCCCTGGCTGGTGTAGCTCAGTGGATTGAGCGCGGGCTGGGAACCAGAGGGTCCCGGTTCGATTCCCAGTCAGGGCACATGCCTGGGTTGCAGGCCAGGTCTCCAGTGAGGGCCATGTGAGAGGCAACCATACATTGCTGTTTCTCTCCCTCTGTCTCCCTCCCTTCCCCTCTCTCTAAAATAAATAAATAAAATCTTTAAAAAAAAAAAAAATTCTGCTTCTCTGTACAAATGCAAACTGAATACTGGCTTGGTGGTTTTCGGAATTATCCATCAAAATAAACTCCTGGCTTTTGTTTATCCTGTGCGACAGTATGGGATGTGGTCTCCAGAAGAAAAGACAGCATCCTCCCTATCTGGGCACCTTACAGATTTACAGAAAAATAAAAATAAACAAAAAACCTTTGGCGTCAACCTGGGCTCCTAAATGGGGCTAAGACCTGCAAACCCCAGTGTGCCTATGACACTCCGCAGCCTCTCACAGGCATTCTCTACCTTGGGCCTGGGAGAGCTGTGCAAGGCGGCCATGCCTTTGTGATCGGCTAGGAATAGCTGGCCACTTACGACAAAGAAACTCTATACCCGAATCTTGGGAAAAGCAAATACACAATGCATTTAAATTCACCACTGGCAGCTGACTGTCTAAGAGTACGTACCTCTTAAGCACACAAGGATCGAAGGGAAAGAAGGTGTCCAGTGGGTTTGTGCAGGTTTGCACTGAGTCCCCTCCAGCTGTATTTCTAATAACTGGTAGCATCTGGCGATTATTCCTCTCAATGATAGTGTAGCAGAAGACTAGCTGGTATTTACTGTGGAACAGAACCAACAGGATGAGCATGCTGGCGTTCCTCTCCATGAACATGCCTGCACATGGATGACAACTATACTAACCATACATACTGCCACACATAACAAGGCCAAGAAAAACAAACACAAAGCATAAAGTAATGCTTTTAGGGTACAGTTGTCTGGGTCTACCATTTATGAGTTTGCCAAGGAGAAAAAAAATGCAGCTATCACTAAAAATGAGAGTGGGCTAAGATTATTAATATGCACAACTCATTAAGAATTACATGTGTTCAAGGCAAAACTATCCTAGTTTGCAGAAATAGTATGTCTTTACTCATTTATTCAGGGTTTCCTGAGAGGAGACCGTGGTTGATGATGGAGAGACTTGGCTGTTGAAAAATCAGGACGGTACTGAGAGAGGGACATGGGACGATTAAGTCACAGTCGCAGAAAATAGTAAAGAAAGGAACAGACACAGTGAGTAAGAAGTTACATATACTGACAAGCTCAAGATAAAAAACAACAGGACCACTATTGCCAGTTCTTCTGGTGGTTGCCTCCACACGCCTTGGCCACCCGAATCATTATCCAACGGCTCCACTGAGACAAGGATTCAGCTCATTTCTGCTACTCTCTACCTCCTACCCTCCCTCCCACAGTATTCATTCAGGTGTATCTTTCTCAGGCTGCCATTGGAATTTTAAGTAACTTAATGTTTATTTCTGTTCCAGTAGCCAAGGATTGTATTTCACTCCCTACTCCTAGTGGGAGGGTAAATTGGCAAAACCATGCTGGAGCACGGTTTGCAGGAGCTGGCCAAGTTCACAGTGTGCATCTCCCACATCCAGCAGCTGCACTCTGAGTGACAGGAAGCGTGAGCCTTTGCCCCAGGACACACATAAAACCATGCCCCAAGGCTGCTGTTCCCAATACTGAAAAACTAACAACTTAAATCCCAGCAAGGAATCAATTTAAAAATAGGAAAAAAATAAATTAAAAAATTAATAGAACATTACACAGCAGTTAAAATCAAAGTACAGATGTATGAATTGATAATGAATCTCAAAACCATTAAGAGCAGCAGCTATAGAATTATAAACTCAATATAAAATGTTCCACCTCACTCTTAACCTCCGTTGCTAACTCCAACCCAAAATCTACAGCCTCTCTACCAGTCTGTTCAGACTGCAGCCCCTACTCCCCCGCCCAGAACATTCCCGGGGGGCAGCGCCTCCACTTGCTCGTCCATCCTTAGACTGCCTATCTTCCCACAATGCACTGCAGCGTCTCACCACTGAACACTACTCCTTGTGGGTCTCTCTATTCCTTTTCATTCTTTACCACTCCTGAGATCTCGGGAGAAAGAAAACCATGAAGTAGATGCCCAGCAAAGGAAAAATATATTGCAGAATGAGAGCAGCAAGCTGTCTAAAAGGGACTGAGATATGAATTATCTTTATCTTAGACTCTTACATTTTGAAAATTTTAAGCTATGACTCTGTCCTGAATACGCTGATTAAATGCCCAAGGTTTCCAATTCGCTGTCAACATGAAGCAGAATAATTCAGTAAAGGCTCTGGAGCCAGATTGCCTTCATTCAAACCTCAGCTCTGCCCAGTCTAGGTATGACCTCACAGAAGTCATTTAATCTCTCTGTGCCTCCATCTTCCTATTTATAAACAGGGGTAATAATTCAGTCACAGGATTGTGTGAAGTTTCAGTGAGTTCTATGTAGAATACAAAGAACTGGGCCAGGCACACTATAAAACTATGCATTAGCTGTAGTTGCAAGGCCTGAGATAATACAGTCCCTCATGAAACCAATCCCCTATTGTTGAAGATTTATTTCATGTTCAGTCTGTTTTTATTACTATAATAGGAGTCACTCTAATAAACATCTTTGGTTTATATCTCTCAGATTACTAGTTGTCTTACTTATTTGAAAGTGTCTAGGCTTCTGCTGAATTACCCTCTGTGGTAAAAACTAGAGATTTCTAATGCCACCAAAGTGTAAAAACAGTACCTGCATTCCAGTGTTTCCTGCAAGTGTTGGGTTACTGGTTTTTAAATGTATGTTATTAACTAATTTTATTAAATAGTTTCACAGAAATATAATGGAATTTTATAATACCAATAGTAATATAAATTTACTTTTAAATAACTTCCACCAACAAAGTACAAATAACTTACCTTGTAATCGCAGCAAAAAAGTTAACTACTGAGGGCAGGCAAATCTTCAGAGGATTTAGCTGACTCATCACTATACGTTCAAAATTTAGACTTTGAAGGTACCTCAAACCTTTGAAAAAAAACACAAGAGATTTTTTTAAAAGGTACAAAGGCAAGTCTTTAAGAAGCACAGACTTTTTTTTTCAGATTAAAAAAGTGACTTTAAAAGTTAGTTATAGAATTGCTTTAAATAAGGTCCATGCAGATAGTCATGCAATGTGGAGCCCAGAAGAATATCACGAGGCTACATTCATTTACGACTAAGACAACTTTTGTAAAGAAAATTTGATTTTTTTTTTTTTAAAGATTTATTTATTTATTTTCAGAGAGAGGAGAAGGGAGGGAGACAGAGAGGGAGAGAAACAGCAATGTATGGTTGCCTCTCACATGGCCCTCACTGGGGACCTGGCCCGCAACCCAGGCATGTGCCCCGACTGGGAATCGAACTGGGACCCTCTGGTTCCCAGCCCGCGCTCAATCCACCGAGCTACACCAGCCGGGCTGATTCTTTTAAAGAACCGGGAACTAAACAAACATTCCTAACAGGCTATGAGCTTGTATGACAATCTGAAATTCATATATATGTTAGCACAGCATATGCTAAGTTTAAAGACCATGTGATTTGGCCCTGGCTGGGTGGCTCAGTTGGTTAGAGCATCGTCCCAGTATGCCAAGGTTGCAGGTTCAATCCCTGGTCAGGGCACATACAAGAATCAGGCAATGAATGCATAAATGAGTGGAACAACAAATCAATGTTTCTTTCTCTCTAAAAATCAATAAATAAAATCTTAAAAATAAAGGTCACGTGATTCGATTTCAGCTAACAATCATGAAATCATTAAAAGTTCTGGCAACAAAGTGACCTCCACTCCCTGGAGGTAATGACTGTACAGTATGGAAATTCTCCTTCCTGAATTCCATATACCTTATATATATGCCAATCTGACAGGCAACCAATGACAGGGTAAAAAAGCAATACTTGTATTGTTAAATTATTAGTAAAGTTAATATGCATATTATTGGGGGTTTCCCCTTTTTTTGTTGGGGTAATAGTGGTTAACAAAACTGTACAGGTTTCAGGTGCACAATCCTGTAACACATCATTTGTACACTGTCCTGTGTGTTCACCACCCCAAGTCTAGTCTCAGTCCATCACCACTGATGCCCGCATACCCTCCGCCACCTCTCCCCCAACAATTACCACACTATTGTCCTTGTCCATGAGTTTTTCTCTTGCTTTCTTGTTTGCTCTATCCCTCCACCCCCAAGTTGAGCATGCTTTTAAATGTACATTGGTTGTTTGTATTCCACATTAAAAAAAAAAAAGAACTATGGATGTAGAAAGAAAAATTATAAATCTCACTGTCCTAGAACTAATAAATACAACTAATTTTTAACCCCCTATCTTTTCAGAGGTGTACAGGATGTAAGTAAACATATAGTGATATAATGTGGCACATACAAGTTTCACTTTACAGCTGTGGTTCTCAATTCAAGGCAGCTGCGCCCTCAAAAGGACAGACATCTGTCAGTGTCCAGGGACAGTTTTGGCTGGCATGAAGAGGGTGAGGAGGGTGCTAGAGGGTGAGAGGGGCTGCTAACAACCAACCACCCTACAAGGCAAAGGCAGCCGCCACAACAAAAAATTATCCAGCCCAAGTGTCAGTAGTGCAGAGGTTAAGAAACACTGGTTTAGCCCTGGCTGGTGTAGCTCAGTGGATTGAGCGCGGGCTGGGAACCAAAGGGTCCCGGTTCGATTCCCAGTCGGGGCACATGCCTGGGTTGCAGGCCGGGTCCCTGTGAGGGCCACGTGGGAGGCAACCATACATTGCTGTTTCTCTCCCTCTCTGTCTCCCTCCCTTCCCCTCTCTCTAAAAATAAATAAAAATAAAATTTAAAAAAAAAAAAAAAAAAAGGGACTTCCGCCAAGATGGCAGCGTAGGTGGTCGCACTCGCTGCCCGCACATCCAGAATGTCCATACAATTAATGCAGTAGCAAAAATTTAAACAACCAGAACGGACAGAATCGAACTGAAGGGAAGTCCGACACCCAGGAGAAGACGAACATCCAGGCCGGTAAGCGGGGCAGAAACGGGCGGAGGAAGCAGCGCTCACGGAGGGTCTCACTCACTCCGCGACTTACGCTGCTACTCAGGCCGCCAGTGCCTGAACAGGGCGTGGCTCCAAACAACGGGTGAATACCGCAAGCCAGCAACACTGCCGGAGAGAGGCCAGGGCTGAGCCAGCAGAACCGAGTCTGGCAGAGGAAGCGGTGGGGAGCTGGGGAGCGGAGGAGTGACGGGAGCCCGCGGTGATCGGAGGCCGCCATTGCTTCCTCCCAGACCCCGCCCCCAGAGGCAACGTCATCCAAAAAGAGACCCAGGTCGCAGGCATCTGCCAGCTGACAAGTGCACCGAGATAAAAAGAATGAAAATGGCCAAAAAGGACCACAACAAATTACAACTAATGGATGACAACATAGTCAACCTATCAGATGCGCAATTTAA
>PVJI01009628.1:0-64461 GCA_004026765.1 Micronycteris hirsuta
AACAAGTAGCATAAATGGGAGGTAGACAACAGACAAGGGGAGGTTAGAATAGTATAGGAAGTACAGGAGCAGAAGGACTTATGTGTAGGACCTATGGACAAAACTAAAGGGAGGGGAAAGGGGGGTAAGGGGGAGGGGGGAAAGAAGGGGGGAAATGGGGCAACTGTAACAGCATAATCAATAAAATATAGTTAAAAAAATAAAACCACATTTTACTTTAAAAAAAAGAAAAAGAAAAGGCAATAAAAAGCACAGCTTTTTAAATTTTTGAAAAGAAAGGAAAGAATCATTCAGTTTAAAATATGGGATTTGAGGTTTATAGAGTCCATTGTGAAATCTTTTACACAATTAGCTGAGGTCTGGGGCACTAGCCACAGGAGAGGGAATGTGTAAATTGAGGGATGCCAAATGAAATAAGATGGTTTATTGTGTTGAAATGATACTAACACAATATACTGCAGATGTAGTAACTAGTTTCTCAGTGTTTCCACAATTTAAAAAGTTAGTGTCAAAAACCTCACACCCCTAGGAAGCAAATTTCTTAACTTTATAATATTTCATGTATATTATATATATATGACCTAAATAAATGGTTTTATACGAGGCTTAGGTTGTGAATATTTAGAGTCAGACGAGTGTCTGGCCCCTAAATAGGTGCTCAGTACATGTGTATTGAATTCATGAATGTTGTATATACATAACTTTTATAAGTTTCAAGATAGTCAACTAAAGACAGGAACCTCTGTCAACTCAGCTGATGTCTTAAATTAAATTGATAGGGTTTCTCAACCTTGGCACCATTGACATTTGGGGCCAGATAATTCTTTATTGTGGTTCTTTTCTTTATATATTAACATCAATTCTGACCTCTACCCACTAAATACTAGTAGCACACCTCCAGTTTTGACAACCAAAATTATCACCAGACATTGCTAATTGTCCCAGAGGAAGCAGTTTGAAATTGCCCCCACTTGAGAACCACTGAGAAAATCCTGCAGGTTTGGGGTGAGTTCCCATAAATTGACTCCAGTTCTTTACAGACTCCAGTTCTGCCTCACTTGCTTTGACAGACAGGATCCAAAGACTTTCATGACCTCAAGAGGAGGAGGCTCAAGAAGAGAGGCCAAACCAAAAGTCCATTAATGGATAAATGGATAACTAAAATGAGATATATCCATACAATGGAATAGTGTTCATCCTTAAAAAGGAAGAAAATACTGATATATACTACAATACAATGTGGATGAATCTTGCAAACATTATGCCAAGTGAAAGAAGCCAGATAAAAAGTCACATATTACATTTCATTCACATGAAATACCCAGAATAGAGAAATCTATAGAGACATAAAGAAGCTTGGAGGTTGCCACGGACTGGGGGCTGGGGGAGGTGGGGAAAACTGCTTAATGGGTATAGTGTTTCCTTTGGAAATGATGGAAATGTTTTGAAATTACATAGAGAAAGTAGTTGTGCAACATTTCAAATGTACTAAATACCACTGAGTTGTCGCTGTAAAATGGTTGATTTTATATTATATGAACTTCGACTCAATAACTTAAAAAAACAAAAAAGAAGAGAGGCCAAACAGACCGAACAGAGGCCCAGCTAAGGGAGAAGGGAGCAGACCGGCATGGGGGTAGTAGAATTGCCCAGTTTTCTTTAAACAGTGTTTCATGGAGTGCTAAGGGTTCTGAGGAACTTCACTGGGGCCTCGGGGGAGGAAGGGTAGAAAACAGATGGGGCCTCAGGCTCTCATCCTTTCCTGCACGAATCAAAGTTAGCTCTACCTAGTGATCATTGGAGACTTTTGGAGCGCTTACAGCTGGGCAACAGGTCGGGGAGGAGTATAACTCTCCCCTCACCAAACTAGCTGTGCAAATACCTAGCAAATACTTAATGTTTTGGTTCCTATTTCCTCATTTTTTAAAATGGGGGACTAAAAGCAAAACTTCCTTCACAGGATTGTTCTAAAAATCCAATGAGATAATATTTTCAAAGTTCCTAGCACATAGAAGATGTTCAATAAATGGTGGCAATTATTAGTTTCACATCTTCACAGACAGTTAGGCATGATCCTTTCCTCTATCCATTCTTCACAACCCCTGGGCCTAATTTAGGCTCTTTGCCAATGATACCCCTCTCCTTTCATTGGGGAAGTTAAAATTTATTTTTCTAGTTGTTAGGTGTATAGAAAAAACTATTGTGCCTCTAGACATGGTGCATAAAGAATGTTCACCTTCAAGGCCAGCTGCAGGTCAGACCTGGGTCGTGACACCCAGTGTTACAATCACATGGGACTAGCTGGCTCAAGGAAGTAACTAGTGACATGAAGAAGTGCTTCAGTGTCCCCAGGCCTGGGAGGAGTGTTCAAAGAAATGAGTTCTTCCTCTTTTAGTGAGGATTAGGGAGGTCCATGGAAACAAATGAAAAACCCAAATACTTCAAGGTTAAAACTTAGTACTCCCTATCCACTCTTACACATACAGTCTTGAGAACTTTTTCATGACATGTTTCTTAGAGGGAACTATGACAAATACTGCACGGTATCACTTCTATGTAGAACCTAAAAATAAAGTCAGACTCGTAAAAACAGGGTAGAAAAGTGGTTGCCAGGGGATGGGGGAGGGGGAGGAAATAGGGTGAGGCTGGTAAATGGATATGAATTTTCAGCTATGAGATGAATTAGGCCTGAGGATCTCTTGTAAAACACGGTGACTATAGTTAATAGCACTATTAGATAATTAAAATTTACTAAGGGTGTAGAACTTGAATGTTTATATATATAAATGTAAATATCATTACATAGAATGATGAATGTATTAACTAAATGGGAGGAATTCTTTTGCAATGTCTATGTATATCAAATCATCATGATGTACACTTTATTCTTTTTTTAATCCTCATCTGAGGATATGTTTATTGATTTTAGAGAGAGAGGAAGGGGGGAGAGAGAAAGAGAGAGAGATATCAATGCGAGAGAGAAACATTGATCAGTTGCCTCCTGTACGTGCCCCAACCAGGGACCGAACCCACTACTTAGATATGTGCCCTCAATGAAGAATCAAACCCACCACGTTTTGGTGTATGGGATGACACTCCAATCAACTGAACCACACAAGCCAGGGCATGGTGTACACTTTAAATACTCTAGTCCCTCTTTATTTGTGGGGGATACATTCCAAGAGCCATATTGGATGCCTGAAATCTCAGCTAGTACCAAAATCTATATATACTACATATTTTTCTGTATTTGCACACATTTTACGGATTCTTTTTGGCATATCTGAATTGCCAGCATCCCTCCTTTTGCACTTTGGGGCCATTATTAAGTAGAGTAAGTGTTACTTAAACACAAATGCTGAGATGTTATGACAATCTATCTGACAATTGAGACAACTGTTAAGTGACTAACAGGTGGGGGCATATACAGTGTGGAGACTCTGAACCAAGGAATGGTTCACGCCCCATGTGGGATGGAGTGGGAATTGTGAGATTTGATCATGCTATACAGAACAGTGCACGATTTATTAATTTTTTGAAGTTACTTTAAGAAATAATTTTAGAGATCAGGGAAGGGAGGGAGAAAGTGAGGGAGAGAAACATTGACATGAGAGAGAAACATTGATCAGTTGCCTTCCATATGCACCCCGACCAGCGACCAAACTTCAATCCAGGCAAGTGCCCTGACCAGGAGTTGAACTGGTCACCTTTTGGTTTGCAGGATGGTGCCCAATCTACTGAGCCACACCAGCTAGGGCAACAGTGCACAATTTAAAACTTATGCATTGTTCATTTCTGGAATTTTCCATTTAATATTTTCAGACCACAGTTGACCACAGGTAACTGAAACCATGGAAGGCAAAACCACAGATGGGGGGAGGGTTATTCTATCTTACAATTTTCTTTGTCAATTATACCTCAAAGCTGAAAAAAATACAATTTTTATAACTTTTCTCTTTCATGACACATTTCTTAGTAGGGACTATGAGAAAGTATGGTTGTAGAGGGACATGAGAAACTGCCTGTGAAGAGAAAAACATTGTTGAAGAGCTTTTGAAACGAAATGTGTTTTTAGTGATCTCAAATTCCCATGCTGGGCATTTAGGTGTGCGTCTTTCACCTCTTTGTGGAAAAAATTAAAAAAGGTTTGGAGTACATCTTCTCCATTATTATTATATCAAATTATTTAAATAAGTAAGAAATGGGTGCTTTATGTTTTGGGGATGGAATTATGTTTTTTTCCTTCTGATGTCATCTTCTTAGAAGATTCAGGAGTTAGCGGGAGAGGTGAAGTGGGAGTTTAGATACACAGAATCACAAACAAAAGCATACTTGATCCACTGCTGCTCTTCAGGCTTCTTCTGTCTTAGTTTTTCCTCAGAGTGCTGAAAAAATATTGGCTTCATATTAGATCCAGAAGGAGTTGGAGAGAGCTGTGCACTGGCTAAAATAATCACCTTATGAAAATATAATTCCTTCTATGTTAGGAGACATAAAATTGAATATAGATAAATATACATCTTTTATTGTTTGATTTGAACATTATATTTCATTGGTAAATACGTGAGTTTTTTCATTCCAGTGACAGGTATCTGTTAGGAATAAAGTCCCAGTGATTGGTTTTGCCTTTTTTTAAATTCTGAGGAGGAGATCTCAGAGAGGTTTCTGGCACATTTCCTACAGGAAACCACTGGATCCTTTTGAAAGGAGGGTTGGTTCTTTGGGTTGGTTCACCTGGGGCACTCCACTTCGCTGCAGACTACCTGTCCTGGTCTAGTAGACACTTCAGCCGGCTGCAAAACGTGGCCACCAGAGACATATGCTGCTGTAACTCTAAACAGACAAGAGATCAAGAAAACAGGCCCTGGGCAAGGAACCTTGTGTTCAAACAAACAGCAGGCATTGTGAGCACAGTAGAAGCATGAGCAACGCTCTGACAAGATTTCTTGTCCTCAAGAGGAGAGAAGCTCCCTCTGTTTCCAACACCTTTGTGGTGTCAGAGGCCTTAACAGTCTAGAGGCAGAGGCTAGAAGGGAGAGAGCCAGACCTCCCAACTCTTATCCAGTTCAAGGAAAATAAATAAGAATGATTAATTTTTTAAGGAGGGAGCCATGTGCTAGGAGGGCTCTTGGACCACAGAAGGAGTCAAGGGGAGGGGGGAGGAAACAGATGTTTGAATAATAACAAAGGGACCCAGGAGGCTGTTATGCTGCATCAATGATGTAATGCTCAATTGAAATGACTTCTAACTAGGGATGTGCAGGCTGTCCCTTGCCCTGGGAGTGAAGACTGTTCCCATGCAGGTGCACATACCTGAGTTCCAGACAGCAAGTCACAAATAAACTTGTGCTTGCTCCAATCTATAAATATCACTTTGGCCTAGTCTGGACCTTAATGCCTGGGTACTGATCACTCTGGGGATAGGGGCTGAAAAAGCTTTGCAATATGATTCAGGAAGAGCCAATGAACCAGGGATGGGAGGGCTAGTGATACAATTTGAGCAACATGTTTCTAGCTCTTTCAGTCTTGTGCTTTCTTATACTGCTTTCCTTAGATTGAAATCCCCCTTTGATAAGACCCCAGAACTTTTCTTATCTGTATATTTCTGCTGGAAGTCCCTGACTATGGACAGATCCTCCCTAAAGGCACAGATGCTCCCTCAGGGCTGGACTACATTCTCTATTCGATCCCAACTATATGGCGAGAACCGGTAGATGCCATATGGAAAAAGAGTAGTAGGAAAACTTATCATTTCCTTGCTTTAAACCTTCCAGTGGGTTTCTTTTTCCCATCTCTATAACTTCATCTTATGCCACTTTCCCCCACTTGTTATGCTCTCGTTTCCCTGGCTTTCTGCCAGTTTCTAGGATACTTCAGGCTTTACCTCACTGCAGGGATTTGCCCGTAACCCTTTTTTCTGCTTGAAAAACTCTTCCTTAAGATCCTTGATGGTTGGTTCCTACTTATTCTTCAGTTCTTAGACTCTAGCCAGTGCCTAGTGCATACTTGGAACTAAGGAAACACCAAATGGGAGTAGATTATAGTGGATTGACTGTGTTTATTTTGGCCTGGTGGCAGGAGGGGGCTGCAGAGGGTTGGTGGAGAGGCTAGGTTTGGGGGTAAGGATGAAGATAAAGGTGGGGGCGGGAGGCTAAAACGAGTGAATGTAGAGCAGAGTGAGCAGGGGAGGAGCAGTGGGCAACCCTTGGGTTACAGATGTTATCAAGGAGCAGAGCTGAGGCCCATGGCTGGGCTCTAGGACTAGGAATTCACTGATAGGTGTTGCTTTAGCCTGAACCAAAGAGGAAAACCCTGGTCAAACTCATTTATTGTCATAATCTAAGAAAGCCAAATCGCAGCCCCTGGGATTTCCAGGGAGAATTTGATTTACATTTTTAATTAAAGGGCTGATTATTGAATAATCATCTCTTCTTGGCTTATCTCCATCTTTGAGAGAGATGTTTTTCCAAACTCCTTTTCACTCCTAGCTGGAATAGGTGTCCCTCTTTTGCATGTTCTCACTACTCTGGGCTTCTTTCCATCAAGACACTGATGTCAGTGTACTTTGCTTGGCACATGTAAGTCTGTCTTCCACATCCAGCTATGAGCTTGGTGAAGGAAGGGTTCATACCACTAGCAAGTGCCTGGAAGGGGCTAGAGGTTTGTTGTTGGATGAATGAATGAAACATTCTCTGACCCTCAGTGATATTCACTTATTCATTCAATATGTTTTTTTTTTAATTAATGACTCTGTTAAGCCTTCTGCTAAGTGCTGGGGTTACAAAGGCAGAAAAAAAACCCTGCTTCTCTTCTCTCACAGAACTCACTGTCTGGTGGAGGAGTCAGACAAACTAACAGGACACTGCTGTGAAGCGTGGTAAATGCTAAGACAGGGGAAGTAAAAGGTGCTCTGGGGACACACACAGGAGACTAAAGAGTGTTCCAGGCAGAGGAAACAACATGTGCAAAGGCCAAAGGAATAACAATGTGGAACAATCTTCAAAAACTTCAGTTTGGCTGGAGCAGATAATAAGTCTACAGTTTCTAGATCTGCCTCCAGCCAGAAATTGTGACCTTGAAAACTACATCTGTTAGGTCAGCCATCACCCTGGGCAAGTGAGAAAAGTCACCTGACCACTAGGCTCACAGACCATATCCTCAAAGAGCCCATAGCAACCCAGTGCAACTGCCTCTCACTTCGTTTAACAACCCCCTGAAAAGTACCATTGATAACGTGAAAAGACAGATATTAGAATACAGAGTATTCTAACCCTGAAGATTGTTATACTAAGTGAAATAAGCCAGTCGGAGAAATACAAATACCATATGATCTCACATACATGTGGAATCTAATGAACAAAATAAACTGATGAACAAAATAGAAACAGAAGCATGGATACATGGGACAGCCTGACAGCTGTCACAGAGGAAGGGCCAGGGGGATGAAAGAAGGTGAAGGGATTAGCTATAGAACATATATGCATCATCCATAGACATAGACAACAGTGTCGTGATGGCCAGAAGGAAGGGGAGCTGGAGGCTGGGAAGAGGGGGCGGGGGGTGGGGAATGGGGACATCTGCAATACTATCAACAATAAAAATAAAGAAAAAAAATACAGAGTAGATTGAGAACACCTATAAATCAAGAAGAAAAAGGCAATCAACCCCATAGGAAAATGGGCAAAGAAAATGGAATTCATAGAGTAGAAAACACGAATGTCAGTAAATATGACAAAAAAAGGTTAACGTCACTAGTGATCAAGGAAATGACAACCACAATGAAATGTCATTTTACACCCATCAGACTGACAAAAATTAAAAGTCTGACAGAACTAAATCTTGGCTAAAATGAGGAACAAGGAGAATTTGTACTCTTTGTTGAGTAGGAGCATAAATTGGTTTTGTACACTTAAGAGAGGAATTTGACAATATTTAGAAAACCCAACAACCTACTTATAACCCAACAGTTATACTTCTAGGTATATACATAAACTTGTGTACACATGCACCAGTACTGTTCATTTTAGCATTGTTTCTAATGGTGAAAAATTGGAAACAAGCTAGGTGTCCATTAATGGAAACATAAGTAGATAAAATAAGGTATATTCATCTGGTAGACTTCTAAATAGTAGATGAAAGGAATGACCTAGATCCATTTGTAACAAAATGTTGGATGAAAAAGGCAAGTTGCAGTATATGTACATACATGTACTTTTGAAAACATTCTAAAACTATACTGTCTGTTGTTCATGGATGCATGTAAATGCATTTAAAGTACAGAAGATGTTCTGGAATAATGCACACTCAATGTATTATGGATAAAGGAGGGGGAGGGATAATGGGATTGGGACTGTGGATCCAAAATGACCTACATATAACCTGTAAGATTTCCTTTCCTTTACATGTGAGCAGTAGTGTGCTGATAAATGTTTAATAACTGGCTCTCCAGGAATAACACCCCCCTTGATTTATAGCATTTGTGGATTTCTGTGGTATAATACTTACATCATGGCTAATTTCAAGCTACTAAAAATTCAGCAATCACCTCTCAAAATTCCCCAAAATTTAACAAACAGCTCTCAAGAATAAATATGAGCTGGCCGAAGTGCAACATACTGTGTGTGTGCATAAAAACTTGAAGCATTCATGACCATGTTAACAACCCTTAGTTTTATATGATGCAAATACATGTATTTGTCAAATTATCCTCTGAAGTTTTATGTACATTTTAAATTCCTTGGAAAAAAGACAATTCTATAAGAATTGAAGTGGGTCAAAATACCTGACAGCTTAAATTATAAATAAAAGCGGTGTAAAGCAGGACTATGTCCTCGGTGTTCTTCTGTATGTCTTCCATTTAAATAACTTGATAATTGTTTTTATTTATTTATTTATTTATTTATTTTTAGAGAGCGGGGAAGGGAGAGAGAAAGAGAGGGAGAGAAGCATCAATGTATGGTTGCCTCTCATGTGGCCCCCACTGGGGACCTGGCCTGCAACCCAGGCATGTGCCCTGACCGGGAATTGAACCGGCGACCCTTTGGTTCGCAGCCTGCGCTCAATCCACTGAGCCACACCAGCCAGGGCTTTTTTTTTAAAATTTATTTTTAGTGATAATTGTTGAATATATTGAAAAACATGTAGGAAGTCAAGCATCTTCTCTGCTGGCGACATCGATTTATGAACCAAGAGGAGGCTTCAGAAGTGGCAAACTTTGCAATGAAATAAAAAAAAAATCTTGTGGACTTCCAGCCAAGATGGAGGCGTAGGTAGACATGCTGTGCCTCCTCGCACAACCAAAAGAAGGACAAAATCAATTTAAAAACAAAAAACAACCAGAACAGACAGTAAATCGAACTTTATGGAAGTCCGACAACCAAAGAGGTAAAGAAGACATGTTCATCCAGACCGGCAAGTGGGGCAGAGCCAGGCACATGGCTAGACGGTGGTTTGTGAAACCGGGTGCGCAATGCCAAAACAGGCTGGGGGGAACCTCAGCTGGTGGACCTGGACCCAGCGGGACCCAGGCCAGTGAAGCGGACGGTCCCGCATTCGCACGCAGATAAACCAGGAAAGGAAGTTGAGGAGCAGAGCAGGCCATGCAGCCCAGGGGCCCAGGGAGGGGAAATAAAACCTCAAACCACCAATTGAAAACACCTGTGGGGATTGAGGCGGGAGTGGGAGGAACTCCCAGCCTCACAGGGGAGTTTGTCGGAGAGACCCACAGGGTCCTAGAACAAGCCCACCCATGTGGGAATCAGCACCAGAAGGGCCCAATTTGCCTGTGGGTGAGCAGAGCAGACGCCATTGTTCCCTATTAGACCCTTTCCCCACAGGCAGTGTCACAACAAAGCGACGTGGGTTACCCTGCCCTGGTGAACACCTAAGGCTCCACCCCTTAAAGTAACAGGCACGGAGAGAAAAAAAAATGGCCCAAATTAAAGAGGAGATCAAAACTCCAGAAGAAATACAACTAAGCAACGAAGAGATAGCCAGCCTATCAGATGCACAGTTCAAAACACTGGTAATCAGGATGCTCACAGAACTGGTTGAATTTGGACACAAATTAGATGAAAAAATGAAGGATACGCTAAAGGAAATGAGGGGAAATGTGCAGGGAACCAAGAGGGATGGGAAGGAAACTGGGACTCAAATCAACGGTGTAGACCACAAGGAAGCAAGAAACATTTGACCAGAAAAGAATGAAGAAACAAAAATTCAAAAAAAACGAGGAGAGGCTTAGGAACCTCCGGGACATCTCTAAACACCCAACATCTGAATTATAGGGGTGCCAGAAGGAGAAGAGGAAGACGAAGGGATTGAAAACTTATTTGAACAAATAATGAAAGAGAACTTCCCCAATCTGGCAAAGGAAATAGACCTCCAGGAAGTCCAGGAAGCTCAGAGAGTCCCAAAGAAGTTGGACCCAAAGAGGAACACACCAAGACACATCATAATGACATTACCCAAGATTAAAAATAAGGAGAGAATGCTACAAGCAGCAAGAGAAAAGGAGACAACTACCTACAAAGGAATTCCGATAAGACTGTCAGCTGATTTCTCAAAAGAGACCTTGCAGGCAAGAAGGAGCTGGAGAGAAGTATTCCAAGTCATGAAAGGCAAGGACCTACATCCAAGAATACTCTATCCAGCAAAACTTTCATTTAGAATGGAAGGGCGAATAAAGTGCTTCCCAGATAAGGTCAAGTTCAAGGAGTTCATCATCACCCAGCCTTTATTATATGAAATGTTAAAGGGATTTATATAAGGTATGGAGGGTTATCAACAGGGGAGTGGGAAGGGGAGAGAAGAGGAAAAAGTACAGAGAATAAGTAGCATAAATGGTAGGCAGAAAACAGACAGGGGAAGTTAAGAATAGTATAGGAAACAGAAGCCAAAGAACTTATGTGTATGATCCATGGACAAGAACTAAAGGGCAGGGGGGAAGTGGGGAGGGTGGTATGTGGGGCAGAAGGGAATAAAGAGGGGATAATGGGACAACTGTAATAGCTCAATCAATAAAATATTTTTTTAAAATTGAAATAGAAAAAATAAATAAATAAAACCATAAAAAAGATCTTGTAAGAAAATCCCTCAATAAACTAAACAGAATGGTTTAAATAGTTCCCAAGCGTCTCTCACAGGACCTGACACGTTGTTGACACACTGTTGGAGTATGTCTCACTCCATGGATGCACCACAAAAACAATTGCTACATTATTTGGACAATATCTTTTTTAATGTTTCAAAATCTTAGCGAAGTGATGCTGTATTATTCTGTTACCACAGCTGAAAGAGGTTTAATTATTAGTGTGGAAGGAACAGAGCAGTTAAATGGAATAACAAGTGCCTCAGTTCCCCATTCATCTGTTATTTAGTGAGTCCCTAGAATGAATCTAGTTCCTGTGGCTTTAAAACAGTTACGACCTTATCTAGAGTACACTCTACTGAAGCATACACAATGAGGAAGCTATTCTTTCCTTAGTGATTAAATCATTCCTTTGATTTCTGGGGTCAAAATGGGAAGGAAACAAGGAATCCAGAAAGAAATGTCTTAATCCTGGCTGGCGTAGCTCAGTGGATTGAGCACGGGCTGCAAACCAAAGGGTCACAGTTTCGATTCCCAGTCAGGGCACATGTCTGGGTTGCGGGCCAGGTCCCCAGTGGGGGCCACGTGAGAGGCAACCACACATTGATGTTTCTCTCTCTCTCTCTTTCTCCCTCCCTTTCCCTCTCTAAAAGTAAATAAATAAAATCTTAAAAAAAAAGAAATGTCTTAAAATGCCCCCTTTTTCCCTCTTCTATCAACCATTTAGAAAATAATTGAGTTTAGAAATTATATTCAGAAATTAATTCTATAAAGAAGCTATATGTATACAGAAACTATATGACACCCATACTATAAAATATATAGAACTAATATTTTGTTTATGTGTTATGTTTATAAAATATTAATTCTATAAATATATTTTATAATGCAAGTATCATATAGCTTCTTTATAGAATTAAACAAATTCTGTTAAAAATATTACAACTCACATTTATAAAATTACAAAATTTTAAAGAAAATAATTAGGAATAAATGTACTTACAAATTATACATTTTGTAAATAATTTATTTGTAGATTTATAATCTGCATATGAATTTTCTATATTATTTCCTACATAAATTTATATGTTATACATATATACATAAACAGTACTAGAATAAATTGAACTAATAAAGGAACTTTGTGCTTTGGAATTAGATATAAAGAGAATTATTACTTGTGACAACAGCTGCATGTAATAAAAAGTCCTATTATATTAAACATTTGTGTAAAATCAAATGCTATAAATGCAACCTGCCCACAGAGAGGTGCCACACATATGTTGCATGTTTTGTTTCTAGCCTATAGCTGGGGTGTGAAACTCATTTTTACCTGGGGCCACATCAGCCTCATGGTTGCCTTCAAAGGACCGAGTGTAATTTTAGGACTGTATAAATGGAGTAGTTATATTCCTTAACAGTTAAGCGAGAGCTTGGCGCTGCTGCTGGGTAGAAACAAGGTGCCGGGCCAGATAAAACAAGGTAGAGGGCCAGATTCAGCCCATGGGCCTTGTGTTTGCAACCTGTGCTATACGGCATGGTGTTTATACAGATGATCCTTCCATAGATCCAGGATAATTGTAAGCAAAGATTTCCTCATATTCTTGATCAATTGAGATTCCGTTCCTCACTTAGCACATGTCACAAAAGAAGCTGAATTTTCTTATGTTTAATGACACCTATGCTTCCTAATCTTCAAATTGCATAGATCAGTGGGAATTGTTTCTAATACAATAATTTGGGACTATACCACTTGTTTTCCATATGATGCTTTCTTTATTAAAAATACCATATTTTGCCATGTATAATGTGCACTTTTTTGCCCAAATTTTTTTTTAAAGATTTTATTTTTATTTTATTTTTAGAGAGAGGGGAGGGGAGGGAGACAGAGAGGGAGAGAAACAGCAATGTACGGTTGCCTCTCACATGGCCCTCACGGGGACCTGGCCTGCAACCCAGGCATGTGCCCTGACGGGGAATCGAACCGGGACCCTCTGGTTCCCAGCCCGTGCTCAATCCACTGAGCTACACCAGCCAGGGCTTTTTGCCCAAATTTTTGAGGGGAAAATAAGGATGCACATTATACATGGGTAGTACTTACTCCATATTTATATAAATGTTTTTAATTCTTTTATTTACACAAAAACATGGGTGCACATTATACACAGCAAAATACAGTATTTTATTTCTCAAGGTAAAAGTTATATTTGTTCACTGTAGGAAACTAAAAAGTATAAAAGAAGCAAGAGGTACCTTTCACTTTTTAAAGTAATTTTCACTTTTTTTGCATTTTACCATTCTGTCCTTGAATTTATCACTTGAGTGTCTGTTACTTCTGTAATTAAAACCAGTAAAGATAAAGTATATGTATTCATTCATTTTTCACCAGATGATAAATAATGATCCAAAGATGAGTTAGATTTAGTAACAAAATAAATTTAAAAAAAATGTTTCATAGTTTAAAAAAATTCAATACCTGGGGATTATCATTCTTAACTTTCTGGTGCATTTTTATAACCTTTTCTGTATACCTAATATATATAGTATAATATATTTATGGGCTTTAACCTTTACAATAACCAAGTGCTAGAAGCAACCTAAGTGCCCATCAGGAAATGAGTGGATCAAAAAACTAGGGTACATTTAAACAATGGAATACTACACAGCAGAAAGAAAGAAAGAAAGAAAGAAAGAAAGAAAGAAGGGGCTCCTACCCTTTGTGACAGCATGGATGGAACTGGAGAGCATTATGCTAAGTGAAATAAGCCAGGTGGTGAAAGACAAATACCATATGATCTCACCTTTAATTGGAACCTAATCAACAAAACAAACAAGCAAGCAAAACATAACCAGAGACAGTGAAATTAAGAACAAAATGACAATAACCAGAGAGGAGGTCGGAGGGGACAATGTGGGGAAAAGGGGAAAGGGTTTTCAGGAACATGTATAAAGGACACATGGACAAAACCAAAGGGGGGTAGGATTAAGGGTAAGAAGTGGGGATGGCTGGATGGGGAGTGGTGGGGCGATAATGGAGACAACTGTACTTCAACAACACTTAAAAAATGTGGAAAAATTTTCTTTCTACATTAAAAAAAATCACCAGGGGGAGGCTTTAAAAAATACCAGTGAGAGAATCCCATACTCAGAACATTTGAATTAGAATCTCTGGGTGCGAGATCCAGGCATAGGTATTTTTTAGAGACTCCCTAGATAAATTTAATGTGTAGTTCAGGTTGAGAACTACTGTAATGTATCTATATGTTGCATTATCTTGGACTTTTGGCTGCAAATAACAGAAACACCACTGAAAGTAGCTTAAAAAATAAAGAGTATTTTTGGTTTCCTGTTCATTGAAAAGTCTAGAGGTACTGAAGAATTCTAATGCTGCATGATTAAGAGTCCAGCTAAGTTTCTCTGAAATTCTCTTGGCTGCTCTCTTCAATGGACCAGTTTCTCTGGTGGTTCAGATCTTGAAGGAAAAAACAGCATTGCTTCCAGTAACCCATAGGAAGCTTTGAATAAAAGTCCTAAATTCTCCCATTGGCCAATTTGAATAAATAACAGTGGCCAGATGACTGCTGTGGGCTCTTGCCTTAGGCTCAATACTGCCTATCTATGGAGAGACGCTGCCACAAGGAGGGAAATCTAGATGCTTTTAGGAGGAGTCAAGGGAGATTGGGTGTTAGATAGGCAATCAACAAATGTTAACTACACAGATGTTTAGCCATGTGGGATTACACTACATATAGCATATTATCCTAATTTTAAAATACACTTACAATATTATATTTAAATGCATTTTGAAACATGATTTTAATTAGCTATGTATGTCTATCATATAGATGTACTATTAATTAACCCCTGCCCTTTCTTTGTACATTACAAGTTTCTTTTAGTGCAGCAATCACTGGCTTTAAATTATTAATGACATTTTGACCCAGTTTGCCTGGGACTATCCTTGTTAATAACTGTTGTCCTGGAATAATTATTAACAATGCCTTATTTAACTCAAAAATGTACTGGTTTGTGGAAAATTATGTTGTCATCCTAATTCAAACATAAATATCTGTCCATGTATCTAATCATTTTCTTTTTTTAAAGTATATTTTATTGATTAAGCTATTACAGTTATCCCAATTTTTCCCTCTTTGTCCCCTTTTACCTGGTACCCCCTTCCCTCCAGCAATCTCCGCCCTTAGTTCATGCCCATGGGTCATACATATAAATTCTATGGCTTCTTCATTTCCTATACTATTCTCAACATCCCCCTGTATATTTTTGTACCTACCAATTATGCTTCTTAATCCCTGTACCTTTTCCTCCATTCTCCCCTTCCCCCTCCCCGCTGATAACTCTCCATGCAATCTCCATATCTATGATTCTGTTCCTGTTCTGGTTGTTTGCTTAGTTTGTTTTTGTTTTTCTTTCATTTTCAGATTCAGTTGTTGATAGTTATTTGTTGTCATTTTACTGTTCATAGTTTTGATATTTTTTTAATAAATAAGTCCTTTTAATAATTCATGTAATAATGGCTTGGTGGTGATGAATTCCTTTCACTTTACCTTGTCTGGGAAGCACTTTATCTGTTCTTCGATTCTAAATGATAGCTTTCCTGGATAGAATAGTCTAAGCTGTACATCCTTACTTTTCATTACTTGGAACACTTTCCAATCCCCTCTAACCTGCAAAGTTTCTTTTGAGAAATCAGCGGATAGTCTTATGGGGACTCCTTTGTAGGTACCTGTCTTCTTTTCTCTTGCTGCTTTTAATACTCTCTCTTTATCTTTAATCTTTGCCATTTTAATTATGATGTGTCTTGATATGGCCTTCTATGGGTCCAACTTGTTCGGGACTCTCTGTGCTTCCTGGACTTGCATATTATTTCCTTCCCCAAATTAGGGAAGTTTTCTTTGATTATTTTTTGATATACGTTTTCAATTTCTTGCTCTTCCTCTTCTCCTTCTGGCATCCCTACGATTCAGATGTTGGCATGTTTGGAGATGTCCCAGAATCTTCTTATTCTCTCCTGGTTTTTTTGAATTCTTGTTTCTTCATTCTGTACTGGTTGACTGTCCATTTCTTCCTTATGTTCCAAATCATTGATTTGAACCCTGGCTTCCTTCCCTTCACTATTGATTCCCTGTGGATTTTTCTTTATTTCACTTTGTGTAGCATTTATTTCTTTCCTTATGCATTTGTCATACTTAACAAGTTCTCTGAGTATCCTTATCACTACTATTTTGAACTCTGCATCAGATAAATTAGTTTTGCTTAGTTCTTTTTCTGGATGTTTGATCACTCTTTTATTTGGGCCATATTTCTTTGTCTCCTCATTTTGGCAGCCTCCCTGTGTTTGTTTCTGTGTATTAGGAAGAGCTGCTATGACTCTCTGTCTTGGTACTGTGGCCTAATGTAGTAGGTGTCCTGTAGGGTCCAGTGGCACAGCCTTCCCTATCACCCAGGCTGGGTACTCGAGGTGCATCCTTTGTATGAGGTGAGTACACCCTTCTGTTGTAGTTGAACCTTGATTGCTATTGATACATCAATGGCAGGGACTTACCACCAGGCCAATCAATGGCAAGGACTGGCTATGACCACTGACCACTGACCTCTGACCACTGTGGAGGATCAGCTGTGCAGGGGGCTTCCCCACAGAGCAGGACTTCAGAAGGACATTGGTGCCCACCAAATTTTGTCCTTGAGTGTATTGCTTGTGGAGATGGTTGTTGGTGGTGCTTTGATGTGGTCTGATGCTGTCCACTGGGTGCACTGGCTCTAGGGCCTCCTGTGAGGTAAAGGCCAAGGTCAGCCACCACCTGTGTGCTGCCTGAGGCCACCCATCATAAGTTACGAAGTGATCTGCAGATGGTTGCTACTCGTGCCAGGCTTAGAGGTGCCTAGGAAAGGCCAAGCTGTGAATGAAGGCCCACTGATACTAGTGCCAGGCCTGGGGCAACACAGCAAGAGGTAGGGGACTCACTGAGGCCAGATACTGCTTGTTTGAGAGAATTTAGGAAAGTCTGAAGCATTGGCCAAGACAAGTCATTTGTATGGAAAAGCCACTAGAAACAGCTTGGTTGGGCCTGAAAGTTGGGTGGGGTATGATATCAGGGAATCACCAGCATGAAGCAAACAGTGTGACCAGGTAGATGGAGACTCAGATATGGTGTCTGCCTGCTGGCTCTGTTGAGGGAGGGTTCAGCAAAGAAACAGTGGCTACTGCCAGCACTTCTGTCTGGGAGAAAGCTGCCCCCTGCAGCTCTTGCCCTGATGCCAGACAATTCAGTTCTTCCTCATATGTCTCTGGTGCCTTTCAAGCTACTGCCCCCACTCTGGAACTCAGAGGGAGTGAGTCTGAGTAAGTCTGTGCATGGGCCCTTGAAGAGAAACTGCCTGGGACTCTAGACGCTTCTGTCTTCTTCAGTCTCAATCTCCACTGGTTGTTACAGCCAGAAGTTACGGGAACTTTTCTTCCTGGCACTAGAACCCTGGGTTGGGTGGCCTGGTGTGTGTCTGGGACCCCTCACTCCTCAGGGGGAACCTCCACAGTCAGCATATCCCTCCCAATTTTCAGTCGCTACATCTGGGTGTGTGTCCAGCCCATTCCACAGCTCCACCCCTCCTACCAGTCTTGATGTGGTTTCTTCTTACATTACATCGTTATAGAACTTCCATTCAGTTTTGTTTCAGGCAGTTCTGAATGATGGTTGTTCTGTTGTTTAGTTGTAATTTTGATGTGGTCGTGGGAGAAAGTGTGTACCATGTTGGCCTATACTGCTGTCTTAACTGGAAGTCCCCTTTTTCTTGGTTAACAGTTGCCAATTTGATAGGAGAAAAAAGAAGATGTGTTAATAATCTGATTAGTGGTTTTTTAGATTATTAATAAGTGACCATTTATATATCTTATTTTGTGGCTTGTCTGTTTATGTCCTTTGTTCATAAAGAGTCCTTTTTATATAAATACTTTGTCCACCGTATTTGTTGAATTTTTTTCCTGTTGGCATTTTGTTTATTGTCTTTTTAATTACTTTACAATCTTTAACTCTCTGTAAATGTAACTATCTATAAATGCTTTCCTTTAGTTTTTCATTGCATTTATGCTTGGAAAGTATCATTCTTCGACCAGATTGATATTTCACCTTGTATTTACAATCTACCTTAAATATTCTTCTAGGTGTTTTGGTTTTTTTAATTTTTTTTTTTTTTAGAAATTAACTCTTGAATACACTTGGAATTTATTTTGGTATAACTTTTGAAGAAAAGGTGAGATCATATGGTATTTCTCTTTCACTGCCTGGCTTATTTCACAGAGCATAATGCTCTCCAGTTCCATCATGCTGTCGTGAAGGGTAGGAACTCCTTCTTTCTTTCTGCCGCATAGTATTCCATTGTGTAAATATACCACAGTTTTTTGACCCATTCATTTACTTATGGGCACTTCGGTTGCTTCCAGCACTTGGTTATTGAAAATCGTGCTGCTATGAACATTGAGGTGCATAGGTTCTTTTGAATTTGTGTTTTAGGGTTCTTAGGGTATAATCCCAACAGTGGTATTGCTGGGTCAAAAGGCAGTTTCATTTTTAGTTTTCTGAGAAAATTCCATACTATTTTCCACAGTGGCTTCTCCAGTCTACATTCCCACCAACAGTGCACTAGGGTTCCTTTTCTCCACAAGTTTGCAACAGCATGAATGGACTCAGAGAATATTAAGATAAGTGAAACAAGCCAGTCAGAGAAAGACAAATAACATAGGATCTCACTAATATGTGGAATCTAATTAACCAAATGAACTGATGAACAAATAGAACCAGAAGTATGGATACATGGAACAGTCTGACAAATGTCAGAGGGGAGGGGTTGGGGAGGACTGGATAAAAGAAGGTGAAGGGATTAGCTAAATATATATGCATAGCCCATGAACATAGACAATAGTGTGGTGAAGGCCAGGGGAAGGAGCAACAGAGGCTGGGTGGAATGGGCAAAGCAGGGAAAATGGGGGATGTATGTAATAGTGTCAACAATAAAAATGTTTTTTAAATAAAATAAAAATAAAAATAATTTAAGGTAAGTTCTCACTTTATTTTGTTTTGCCAATAGTTTAACAAATTCTCTATTAACTTGATTGAAATTGTCTTACAGATATAATTTGTGAAAGAATTGATATCTTTTTTTTTTAGATTTTATTTATTTATTTTTAGACAGAGGGGAAGGGAGGGAGAAAGAGAGAGAGAGAAACATCAGTGTGTGGTTGCCTCTCACATGGCCCTCACTGGGGACCTGGCCCACAACCCAGGCATGTGCCCTGACTGGCAATCGAACCTGTGACCCTTTGTTTCGCAGCCCGTGCTCAATCCACTGAGCCACACCAGCCAGGGCAGAATTGGTATCTTTATGATTATGAGCTTTATGCTTACTACCAAAGTACTTTGTCTATTTCACCATTTATTCAATTCCTTTACTTTTTATCTTTCAGTTTATTCATGTAATTTTATTCATATAGTTCTTACATACTACTTAATGAGCTTATTTCTAACAATTTTGTATAATATTTGATAAGATGCATGGGGTCTTTTTCACCCATTATATTTTCTCATAGGTTATTGCTGTTATATGGAAAGGCTATTTATTTTGTACACAGCAATTATTTTCTTAAATTCAGTTGATTGATTCTATTTAAAAACATATAATTTGTAAGAATTATAGTTGCATACCCTTTTTAATAATTAGGTTTCTAATTCATTTCTCATGTTTTAGAAAATGTACATATGCTGACTGTAAGGGAGTTCTTGTTTTGTCTATGACTTTAAAGAAAATGCTTCTAGTGTTTTACCATTAAGTAAGATAGTGACATTTAGATTAAGAAACATATTTTCATCCTAATAGAGAAACATCCTTCTATTTCAAGGTTAAGAGATTATTTTTCATTCTGTTTTTTAGAAATTGAATTTAATCAAATGTATGTTTTTTATTTGTGTTTATAAATAATATTTTCTTCCTTTGCTCCACTGCTGTGATGGATATTATGGATAGGTTTCATTATATTGAAATATCCTTATATTACTGAAATAAACCATATTTAGTGGCATATTATTCTTTTATATGCTGTGAATTCACTTTGCTGGTACTTTATATGCAATTTTTACACATATACTCATAACTAAAATTGGTCTTTGGTGTGTGTGTGTGCATGTCTATATCAGGTTGAAATAAGGGTACTGATGACTTCGAAAAATAAATAAGAAAGTTTCCAATTTTATCCTTTTTTAAAATTTTATAACTCATTTTGATTTCTTTTTCTTTTTCTGTTAACCTTTTGCTTTGCATTTCTGTTTTATTCTACCTTCCAATGACTGTTGACCTGGTGCTACATCACTCGTCTGTTAGCTTGAAGAGGGTGAGGATAGCGTCTATATTTGCTCCCCATTCTATTCTCAGCTCCTTGAAGAGATGTAAGAAGATGGGTGAGGAAATGATGTATTCTGTAACCCAGGGAATTTTGGTGATGGGTTTTAAAAATTAGGATTGGTTATTTCCTTATGTTTCATCATCTTTCTCTTACTTGCTTCTCCTATTTATTAACCACCCTTTTACTCCTTAACCTTTAGTCATCTACTGAAACCATTCAAGTCTACTCTCACCAACAACCCTTTTAATTGCTCAGATGACCTTTTTTCAGTTCTAATTTTTCTTGTTCTCTCTGTAATAGTTGACACTGTTGACATCTTTAAATTCTCTCTTCTCTTGGCTTTTGGCACTGTGCCCTATCCTTTCTTGCTCTTCCATCTCTAAGTTACTGTCTAATGATAGTTAATATAGATTCAATGCAATTGGTCTGGTGTAAGACAATGTCCAGCGGTGGGAGCTGTGGAGAATGGAGAGTACATGCTTTGTGTAAAAGGCAGGTGCACCAAAAATTTATTGTCATGCAAAGATGTTGGCCAAAAATTGCAACATCTCAAGATTTTTCAGGAGAAGCTGGGCATTTTATAAAACTTTAATGTTGATTTACAAATGTTGGCAACTAATTACATTAAAAATTGAATCCAGACAAAACACATCTGTGGGCTATCAGTTAGTGATCTCTGGGCTACAGGGTTTTTAGATTCATAATTACAACACAATTTTTCTTATAAGGATTTTAAATAATCAGCTTTATTGGTATATAATTTGCATACAGTAAAATGAATATGTTTTAAATGTATAGGTCAATAAGGTGGTTTTAGCTGTTGTTTTTAACAAATGTATAAACCTCTGTAATCACTACCCCAATCAAGATGAATAATATTTCCTTGCAACTTTCTGGTAAATCCTTTCTGACCCACAGCTGCTGTTCCGACTTGTGCTACCATAGTTTAGTTTTGCCTGTCATAGAACTTCATTTAAATGGACTTAAACAGTGTATACATTTCTATGTCTGGCTTCTTTCACTCAGCATACTGTTTTTGAGATTCATTCATGTTCTTGTACATATCAATAGTTTATTCTTTTAAATGACATGTGGTGTTTCATTTTATAAATATACAGTAATTTGTCTATCCAGTTTCCTGTTCATGAATGTTTTAAGGTTGCTTTCTGCAAGAATTTTAAGTAGAAGTAGAGTTTAAAAATTATAAATGTTTAGTTATAAACCTAGACATCACTGAGCAAATCCAGCTTTTGATTACAGTTAGCTTCTGTTGCAGAGAAGGTTGCCTTTCTGTTCCACTCACTGCCGTTTTCTTTAGCTTGGATCTCTTCCACATCCTAACCGCCTTTATCATTCATTGTCTATTGTTACCATAGACAAACCGCCAGAGCCTAGTGAACACAAAACAGATGTGACCTTAGCAAAACCCCCTCCCTCATTTTAGGTACTAGCTCCTGCTGGCAGTGCTCAGTATCTGGTTAATCTTTGTAGATCTATATGATGCAAATCCTATATCTTAATTCATTCATTGTGTTTGGAAACCTTATTAGTAGGAGAAATACCTGTTTACCATTCTTGGGGAGTCAGGTGAGAAACCTTGTTTGATCTATAAGCAGAAATGAATGAATCTATTACTTCTCTTATGTTACCTGGCCTTGAATAATTAGCTGTGAAATCTTTGTGAATGTAAACCTTGAGATGAAACTGAAAATACAACAAATATCAGGCTATTTGATATATATATATATTTATGAATTCAACATGCATTTAAAGATACAGTTGAAATACCTCCTTTACCCTTCTGGGTCCCATTTCCCTCTCTTCCTTCCTTCCCAGTGACAACCACTATTCTGAACTTGATATTTAACTTTTCCAGGCATATACATATATTTTAATGTACGTAGATCTGTAAATAATATTTAGTGTTGTTTTTTTCTTTTTAAAACTACATAAGCAGCAGCATCTTGTATTCATTATGTTGCAATTTGCTTTTTTGTGTAATGTTATGTTCGTGAAATTTTCCATGTTGATACATATAGTGCTAGTTCATTCATGATAACTGTTCTGTAGTATTTAATTGAATGAATGTACCACACTTTATTTTTCCATTCTCCTGCTGATGGTAATTTAGGTGGGTCCTAAATTTCGTGATAAGAAATGCAGTAATGAACATTCTTCCACTAGGCTCCTTATGTGCATATACAAGAGATACTCTATGGTTTTACCTAGAAGTGGTATGGCTAGGTTGTATGTTGTGCACCTTCCCCGTTCTCATCAAATGCTTTAGTAGCTTGTTAACCAGTATTTGACTTCAGTTTCTCCAAGAATTTATAAGAGCATCCTGTGTTACAGTTTAGACTAAGTCAGTGTAACAGGTACAAAATACACTGGCCTAAACAATAGAGAAGTACGCTTCTCTCATGTAGCAGGCTGGAGTCCAGTTCAGTTGGTTGGCTCTGGCCCGTGAGGTATTGCAGAACCTAGGTTCTTGTGCCACAGTGCTTCGACATTCCCTAGAGCAATGATCTGCAAACTACAGTCCCTGGCCAAATTATGTCCACTGCTTTTTTTAAACTTAATATTTTTTAAAAAATGTAATCTTTATTGTATTTTTTCCATTACCTTTTACTCCCCTTATACCCCTCCCCCCCAGCAATCACCACCACACTGTTGTCCATGTCCATGAGTCCGTTTTTCTTTTTGTTCAGTCCTCCCCTCCGAACCTTCCCCCCCACCCCAACTAGCTGTCGTCCTGTTCTCTATTTATGAGTATGTCTCTGTTTTGCTTCTTAGTTCAGTTTGTTCATTAGATTTCACATATTAGTGAAATCATGTGGTATTTGTCTTTCTCTGACTGGCTTATTTCACTCAGAATAATGTTTTCCAGGTCCACCCATAGTGTCCCAAAGGGTAAAATTGTCTTCTTTTTTATAGCTGAGTAATATTCCATTGTGTAAATGTCCCATACTTGTTTTATCCACTCTTTTACTGATGGACACTTGGACTGCATCCGTATCTTGGCAATTGTAAATAATGCTGCCATGAACATAGAGTTGCTTATGTTCTTTTAAATTTGTGTTTGATGGCTGATGCCATTCAGAGAGGAGTGTTCTGCCTGAGAAAGATGGTTTCTGCAGTATGGGTAATGACTCAGCACTTAGATCCTGGTGACTGTTCCCTCAGTTCTCTCCCCAGAGCCACCAACCCCAGTCTCTCCTCAAGCATCTTTAGTCCACTCTGCCCTCACTCTGCTGTAACTCAGGGTAAATGGCTGCAAAATAAATTTTGTGCATTGGCTTTTCAAGAGGCTGTCTGTGACTCTAGCAGTCTCTCCCTGGCAGACAGAAACCCTGCTGCTTTTCACAGCTTGTTGTTATCTGGGTTCCTTTCCAGCTCTGGTGCTATAGACTGGGGAACCTAGGTTGGGGTTTAGACCCCACATTTCTCCGGGGGAACCCCCTGGCCACTGAAATATCACTCTGGATCTTCAGCTGCCACCCATGGCAGCCCAGCCAGCCCTCTCACGACTCCTCCTCACTCCCTACCAGTCTTGCTGTGGTGAAATCGTTTCTTCTGTCTGTCCGTGGTTATAAGGCTTCTCTCCAGCTAGGGTTCACTTGGTTATTCAGGACGATTTCTCTACAATTTAGTTGTAATTCTAGATTGGCCCTAGGAGGATGTTAGTGTAGCTTCCACTTACTCCTCTGCCATCTTGGATCCTTGTCCCCACTGCTTTTTTTTTTTTATGGCCATGAGTTAAGAGTGGTTTTTATATTTTTAAATGATTGAACACTTTGAAAAAAAACTTTCAAAAAACAAAAATGGAAAGAATATTTTGTGCCCTGGCTGGTATGGCTCAGTAGATTGAGCACTGGCCTGCGAACCAAAGGGTCACAGGTTCAATTTCCAGTCAGGACACATGCCTGGGTTTAGGGCCAGGTCCCCAACAAGGGGTGCATGAGAGGCAACTGCACATTGATGTTTCTCTCCCTCTCTTTCTCCCTCTGTCCCCTCTCTAAAATAAATAAATAAAATCTTAAAAAAGAGAATATTTTGTGCCATGTGAAAATGATATGAAATTAAAATTTCAGTGTTCTATAAAAAGTTTTATTGGAACACAGCCATATCCATTTTTTTCCATATCATCTATGGTTGCTTTCAAGCTATAACAGCAGAGCTGAGTGATTGGGACAGAGGCTATATTGTTTGTAAAATTATTCAAGCCTAAAATATTTATTATCTGGTCCTTTACAGAAAAGGTTTACAGATCCTTACCTTAGTGTGCTGTCCATGTCTACATGGTTTGAGTTGGATAATGACCATGACTTCTTCATTGCAGCCATGGGGAGAAGGAATGAGGAGTGGAGAACAGTCAGTTTCTTTTTCGAAGGATAGAGTCCATTGATATGTCATTGGCCAGAACTTAAGGAACAGAACTTTGCCGGCTCCTGAAGAAGTCCTTCCATGTTGCCCATCTCAATCACAACTCCCTTATTCCTGTCCTAAGAAACCACTCTCCTGACTTTAGAGTAATCCCTTTCTTACGTTTTAAAAATAGTTTAGTCACTAAAATGTGCACAGTTAAAAAAAAATAAAACGTACACATTTTGATATGTCTTTTAAATTTGTTTTGGTCTATAGGTTCGCTCTTCAGCCCTTTCTTTTCTATACAGTTTATCTCTTGACAAACTCAGAGAATAACATCTGTAATTTCCCATAGTCTGGGTTTCGCTGATCTCACACTCATGGCAGAGTCCAACATCTTTCTGTGTCCTCTGTGTTTCTGGCAGATTAGCAGGGGATTCCAAGAATGGATCAGAGTCAGGTTTGATTTGTTTGTCAAAACTATAGGTGCTGTTTGGTAAGACTATGGGAAGCATATAGTGTCTGGTCATTTCTCATTTTGTGATGTTAGCAGCCACGAAGGCTGCAAGATGGTGGTATTTTAATTTTATAATTTCTTTTTGATTCATTAGTTGGAATACTTTTATAAAGAACAATTTCCTTCTATTACTGGGTTACCCAGTGGTACACTTCCTATGATTTAAACATATTAGATGGGTTTCAATCCTTTATAATTATTATCAGCTTGGCTAATCTGAAACTATGTTTCCCAGAATCCCCTCCCTCTGTGGTACCAGATTAGAGTTAGCCAAAGGATAAATTTGTGTGAGATTTGGAAGCAAGAAATGACACCGCTATTTCATTCTCTGAAGGCTGTTGTTACATGCAGTGAGAGCCAGACGCAGAGGTGCCTGCAGGTTCCAGCTTGTCCTTGCTTTCCCCTGCTCAGTCCATCTCTTCTTGCCATCTCCCAGCCTTGCTAAGGGCACCCAAGGCTAGGGTTGTGGGTTGCTAGGTAAAGTGCAGGATACCAGTTACATTGAATTCAGAAAAACAATGAATAATTTTTTAGTATAAGCGTGGCTCATATGTGTATACACACACACATATATAGTGTGCATGTAAAATAGTGTGCATGTATAAAATATGTTTAAAACATGTATAAAACACACAGATATTTTGTGTATATATTTTTAAACATATGTGTGTTTTATACATGTGTTTGACACATATATGTATATATGATATATGTCTTACAAATATAGTATGCATACAGGTTTCCACAGACTTATATACATATACGTTTTATGTATACAGGGCGAGGCAAAAGTAGGTTTACTGTTGTGAGTACACTGGCAGCATAACATGCCTGGCTGTATTGTGACTTTCCTCTGATCTTCCAACTCTCTTTCTGATCCTTACTTTCTCAGCCTCTTTCACAGTTATGTAAGGTTGTATTCCTATAAGAAATATCTTATTTCATAATACTCATAATGTTTCAGCTTTTAAATATATGTTTATATATTGTGTTATTATTCAATGCTGAGTCACATAATGCTGGTCCAGGAAATGCCAAGACAGTCAGTGTGCTAAAATTACATCACATCCTCTATGGATTTCATTTATTGTATTTACTAGAATTATGTACTTGTTTAATTAACTTGTTTAATCGCTTAGTGTTTCCTAGGGGTAATTAAAGTATTTTTTAAAAAAGTACTCATAAAAAGTACTTTTGTAAGTAAACTGCATATTTGCAAATGCAGATTAAAATGTTTAAGGAAATTTAGTGAAGTTATACATAGGACTGATTAACAGAATAACATTTGTAAATTGAAATGAAAAGTTCAGGAAAAACTTATGTTTAAAACTTTTTAACTTTAATACGTTCAAATTAAAGAAACCTACGTAATAATAGCCTCTTTTTTTTCATGACAGTCATCTTCAATTATACCAACTAGTATTTGCATTTTCTTTTAATTCTATTTAACTTTGTAATATCTGAGTTTTTCCAAATTTTTCATTATACCTTTATCTCATTGAGGCCACAGTTTTTTCCTGTAGAGCCTGTTTTCCCACTCTGATCTGGACTGGTTGTTCTTGTAGCCTACTGCACAACCAGAATACTAAGATTTCCCTCTCCTGCTCTGCTGACATAAATCCACTATTTTCTGGATCACGTTGTGACTAAGACTGCTAGTTGCCCTTCAATGTCCGTTCTTCCCTTCTAAAATAGTAATAACCCTCTCCCATTTTTAGTAGGGCAAATAAAGATATTTCCTTCCTTGCAGGTAGCTATGACTAGGTAACTAAGTTCTAGACATGGATATTGACATCTGGGATTTCCAGATTGTGTCCTTCTTATCCTTCTTTCCTTCCTCTGTCATTACCATCTCCGTCCTGTTGCCTGGAATATGGATGTACACAATGGTGCAACAACTTGGAACATAACTTTTGACATAAACACCCTGGGAAGACTAAACAATATAAATAAAAGTAGTGACTTGACACTGGATTCTCAGTTATTATTATTATTTTAATACTCACCTGAGAATTTGTTTATTAATTTTAGAGAGAGAGGAAGGGAGAGACAGAGAGAGAAAAAAACATAGATGTGAGAGGAAAACATTGGTCGGTTGCCTTTTGCACATGCCCCAACTAAGGACTGAACCTGCAACCTGGGTATGTGCCTGACTGGGAATTGAACTTGCAACCTTTTGGTGCATGAAATGATGCTCCAACCAAGTGAGCCACCTGGCCAGAGCCGTTGCTCATTATTTAACTAAAAAATTTTTGAACTCCTTTTTTGAAATAATTACTGGCTTAAAACATGTAACAGTAGTACAAAGAATTCTTGTATGTACAATATGTTGATGTCTTTCATAACATATTGAATATTACATAATGTGTTTCATAACATAATTATTCTGCTTCTTCAGAAGATTGCCAGATAGGTAGAAATGGACAAACACCATTTTTTGAGAATAAATTCTGTTGCTTCCTCTTGTACTAATAGCCTGCTCCAACAGTGTGGACTGCCATCTTCAGAGCCACTCCCAATCTGGAGATTAAGATATGATAGGCAGACAATTCAAAATGCTGCATCTCTCTCTTACCACATAGCGGCTACTTCTTTCTTAGCACTAAGTCCTCCCTAGGTAAGTTTTTTTTTTTAAAGATTTTATTTTTATTTATTTTTTTAGAGAGAGGGGAAGGGAGGGAGACAGCCTAGGTAAGTTTTTAAGTAGATTCCAGAGTTCTGCAAAACTTGATTCTGACAGGTTTTTGTGAGCTCGTTTGTTGCTTTTGTGGAGGGAAGGATCACTGGAGCTCCCTATTCTGCCATTTATGATAATATCACTATCCTGACCATTTATTTATTTTTGAAAAAAGATTACAAATATTTTTCAATTATATATAGTTGACATACAATATTCTGAATTTTAGGTGTACAAAATAATGATTAGACATTTATATAATTTAGGAAGTGATCACCCTGATAAATCTAGAACCCATCTGGCACCATACATAGTTATTACAATATTATTGACTATATTCCCTGTGCTCTACTTTACATCCCCATGACTATTCTGTAAGTACCAATCTGTACTTCATAATTCCCTCACCTTTTTGCCCATCCCCCGACCCCTACCCATCTGGCAACCATCAGAATGTTCTCTGTATCTATGAGTTCATTTCTGTTTTGATTGTTTATTGTTTAGATTTCACATGTAAGTGAAATCATATGGTATTTGTCTTTCTCTGTCTGACTTATTTCACTCAGCACAATACTCTCTCAGTCCATCCATGTCATTGCAGATGTCAAGATTTCATTCTTTTTTATGGCTGAGCCATATTCTATTGTATATACATGCACCACTTCTTTCTCCATTCATCTATTGATGGACACTTAGATTGCTTCCATATCTTGGCTATTGTAAATTATACTACAATGAATACATGGATGCACACATGTTTTCAAATTAGTATTTTGGGTTTCTTTGGATGAATATCTAGAGGTGGAATTGCTGGGTCCTTTGTATCTTGTTACAGCCTTTGTTTTAAAGCCTATTTTGTCTGGTATATGTATTGCTGCTCCAGCTTTTCTTGTTTGTGTGTTTCCATTTTTATGAAATACCTTTTTTAATTCATTTACTTTCATTGTGTGTGTGTGTCTTTCAGTCTAAAGCAAGTCTCTTGTAGACAGCATATATAAGGGTCTTATTTTGTTATCCATTCAGCCATCATATGTCTTCTGTTTGGAGTGGTTCATCCACTTGCATTTAAAGTAATTGTTGATAAGTTGCCTCGTTAGCGCAGTAGGTAGCGCGTCAGTCTCATAAAGTAATTGTTGATATATATGTATTTATTGCCATTTTATTATTCATATTTTTTATCTTTTATTCTTCTTCTTAAAGGTGAGCCATTAACATTTCTTGTAATATTGGTTTGGTAGTGAACTTCTTTAGCATTTTCTTGTCTGGGAATCATTTTATCTGTCTTTTGATTCTAAAAGATAGCTTTGCTGTGTGGAGTAATCTTGGCTGTAGGTCCCTGCTTTTCACAACTTTGAATATTTCATATCAGTCCCTTCTGGCCTACAAAGTTTCTGTTGTGAAATCAGCTGATAGTCTTATGGGAGATCCCTTGTAGGTAACTACCTACTTTTCTTTTGCTGCTTTTAAGATTCTTTCATTTTTAGATTCTTTTTTCTTTTCTTTTTTCCTTATTTTTAAAAACAACAGAATTTTAATTTTATTTATTTTTAAGTATATTTTATTGATTATGCTATTACAGTTGTCACATTTTTTTCTTCCCTTTATCCCCCCTCTGCCCTATACCCCCACCCTCCAACATTGCCCCCTGCCTCCTTAGTTCATGTCCATGGGTTGTACATATAAGTTCTTTGGCTTCTCTGTTTCCTATACTATTCTTAACCTCTCCCCATGTATTTTATGCCTACCAATTATGCTTCTTATTCCCTGTACCTTTTCCCATCCATTTTCCCCTCCCCCCACCCCGCACTGAAAACCCTCCATGTGACCTCCATTTCTGTGATTCTGTTCCTGTTCTAGTTGTTTGCTTAGTTATTTTTTTAAATTCAGTTTTTGATAGTTATGAGTTTGTTGTCATTTTATTGTTTATAGTTTTTGATCTTCTATTTCTTAGATGATCCCTTTAATATTTCATATAATAAGGGCTTGGTGATGATGAACTTTAACTTGACCTTATCTTGGAAGCACTTTATCTGTCCTCCCATTCTAAATGATAGCTTTGCTGGATAGAGTCATCTTGGATGTAGGTTCTTGCCTGTAAGGTTTCTTTTGAGAAATCAGCTGATAGTCTTATGGACATTCCTTTGTAGGTCCTACAATTTCAAGGAATGGTTTCTGCCAACAACGTAGAATGACTATAGGAAGGAACCCTGAGCTGCAATGGAGAGGTGGCCTGGCTGACACCAGGACTTCAGCCTGCGAGACCCTGAATGGAGAACCCGGCAAATACGTGATGGATTCCTGACCCACTGAACCTGTGAGATGACATCCTTGACTGCCTGGATCGCTACTGCTGCAGCTTTGAGCCAGAGCCCTCAGAGCCCTGTGTAGAGGAGGGGCTCTGAGAGAAGTGTGGGAACCCAGGTGAGCAGAGGCTGGTCCACAATCTGGTTCAGGACAGTGACCCGTCTCATCTAGTCTACATCGATAACACAGGCCACCTTCAGCAGCCTGAGGACAAGCCGAACTTCCGGCTGCTGGAGGACATCGATGGGTTTCCTGAGTCTGTCATGAAGGTTCTCCAATCAGGGTGTCTACAGAACATGCTGCTCAAGTCACTACAGAGGGACCTGGTGCTCTGGGAGAGCCAAGGCAGGTGGTGACAAGGGCTGAAGCAGGTTCTCCAGATCCTGGAGCAGGGAGGACAGGTCCTTCTGCTATATATCCGAGAGCACAACCTGACAGTCTTCAGGGAGGAGGACCCATGAGCCCCGTGCCACCCTGGCAGGGCTCTGGCCTCGCTGTTGGGGTGCTTACAACACAACCTGAGTGGACAAGCCCCCATGCTGATGGCCACACTGCCCTGGGCTCACCCATCTGAGGACAAATGGGAAAACCCAGAGCCAGGATGGCACCACGACACCACGGGGTGTGTCACCTGCCTGGGACAGTGGGTGGGATGGGCGGTGGGTTCTCAATCTTATCACATTCATCTCTGCCCTCTTGGCCCTGGTCATTTACTTCCTTGCGCCAATAAACACATTCAAGAATGTTCAAAAGAAAAAATTGTTGTCTCTCCTTTCCTCTTGCTGCTTTTAATATTTTCTCTTTATCTTTAATCTTAGGTAACTTAATTATGATGTGCCTTGGTGTGTTCTTCCTTTGGCCCAATTTCTTTGGGACTCTCTGAGCTTCCTGGACTTCCTATAAGTCTATTTCCTTTGTGAGATTGGGAAAGTTTTCCTTCATTATTTGTTCAAATAAGTTTTCAATTTCTCACTCTGTTCTTCTCCTTCTGGCACCCCTATGATTCAGATGTTGGAACACTTAAAGTTGTCCCACAGGTTGCTAAGCCTCTCCTCATTTTTTGAATTCTTGTTTCTTCATTCTGTTCCAGGTGGATGTTTATTTCTTCCTTTTGTTCCATATCATTGATTTGAGTCCCAGTTTCCTTCCCTTCACTGTTGGTTCCCTGTATATTTTGTTTTATTTCATATATTTTGCTTTATTTCACTTTGGGTAGTCTTCATTTCTTCCTTCATTTTGCAACCAAGCTCAATCAGTTTGTGAGCATCCTGATTACTAGTGTTTTGAACTCTGCATCAGATAGGTTGTCAATTTCCTCATCGCTTAGTGCTTTTCCTGTTTTGTTTTTTTTAAGATTTTATTTATTTATTTTTAGAGAGAGGGGAAGGAGGAGAGAAAGAGAGGGAGAGAAACATCAATGTGTGGTTGCCCCTCACACGCCCCCTGCTGGAGATCTGGCCTGCAACCCAGGTGTGTGCCCTGACTGGGAATTGAACCTGCGACCCTTTGGTTTGCAGTCCAGTGCCTAATCCACTGAGCCACATCAGCCAGGGCTCTGGGGTTTTGATCTGTTCTTTCATTTGTGCCATATTTCTTTGTCTCAGTGCACCTGTTATGTTGCAAGGGAGTGGAACCTTAGGTATTTTCCAGGGCAGGGCAACCCTCTTTGCTGCGTTGAGGTGCTGTTTGTGGTGGAGGGATCAGAGAGGGAACAATGCCGCTTGCTTGCTCCACTCTAGGTTCACTTTCCAACAAACTCTCCTATGAGACTGGGAGTTTCTCCTACTGTTGCAACCCCTGCGGTAGTGTACAGTTAGTTTTGAGTCTTTAGTTTCCCATTCAGCCAGCCATGCCTCACCTGCGCAGTCTGCTGCCTTGCCGTGTGTCCTCTCTGCTCGGCTGACCACCTCCTGTCTCCCATCTCTGTCCCTCCTAGCAGTCTGGGTGAATGTTTCTTTAATGCCTTGGTTGTCGGAGTTTCATGCAGTTTGATTTCCTGGCACTTCTGGTTGTTTATTGTTTTTAAATTGGTTATCTTTCTTTTGGTTGTGCAAGGAAGCAAAGTGTTTCTACCTATGCCTCCATCTTGGCTGGAACCCTAAACAACCGGATTCTTTTTTCTTTTTGTGCTTTTGATTAGGTGTTTTCCACTACTTTGTCTTTCAAATTACTGATTCAATCCTTTGATTCATCTAATCTACTGTTGATTCCCTATAACATATTCTTTATTTCAGTTATTGTATTCTTTATTTCTGACTGGTTATTTTTCATGTTTTCTATCTCCATTTTTATGTTTCCTATCTCTTTGTTGAAATTCTCACTAAGTTTCTCTACTCTTCCCCTAAATTCATTGAGCATCCTTATAATCAGTGTTTTGAACTCTGCATCTGGTAGATTGCTTGTTTACATTTTGTTTAGTTCTTTTTATGGAGTTTTGTTCTATTCTTTTATTTCGGACATTTTGTTTGTCTCCTCATTTTGGCAGCCTCCCTGTCATTGTTTCTCTGTGTTAGGTAGAACTGCTATGACTCCTGGTCTTGATAGAGTGGCCTTATGTAGTGAGTGTCCTGTAGGGCCCAGTGACCTAGCCTCCCTGTCACTTGAACTGTGACCTCCAGGTACATACCCTCTTCCCCATCATCCCACCCCCATGTGGGCTGTGTGCACCCTCCTGTTGTAGTTGAAACTTGATTGCTGTTGGCACATCAGTGGCAGGGATTTACCCCCAGATCAATTGGCTATAAGGACTGGCTATAACCATAGCAGTAGAGTTAGTATACAGGGGCCAACTCCATGGAGCAGGACTCATTTCTGCAGGGCTCTGGTGCCCAATGAGTCTTATTCTTGAGTAGAGGTGGTTGTGTGGTGCTTTGATGTGATCGGAAGCTGTGCACTGTGGGTGCTGGCTCTGGGCCTCCCAGAATGTGCAGACCAAGGTCAGCCACTACCTGTGCCTTGCCCAGGCCCTCGCAGTATGGGCTACAAATAAACCTGCAGATGGCTGCTACTTGTGCTGGGCTTGGAGGTGCCAGGGAGAAGCCAAGCTGCGAACAGAAGCCAGCTGCTGCTAGTACCAGGCCTGAGGCCACTTTTCAAGAAGTATGGGGCATGCAAAGGCCAGATGCTGCTTATTTGGGGTTTGTGAGCCTTTGAGTTATTTTAGGAAAGTCTGCAGCATGAATCAAAACAGGTCCTTTGTGTGAAAAAGTCACTGGAAAGAGCCACTGGAAAAAGCCAGTGCAAGTTGGGGAGGGGAAGGGTCTCAGAGAACACCAGGGTGGAGCAAATGGTGTTAGCCAGGTTGATGGAGACTCAGCTGTGGCCCCCACCTCCTGGCTCTGTGGCTCTTTCAGGGGAGGGATCAAAAAAGGAACAATGGCCTGTGCCAGCACTTCTGTCTGGGAAAAAGCTATCCCTCCAGCCCCCACCCTAATGGCAGGGAATTCAGTTCATCCCCATATGTCCCTAGTGCCTTTAAAGATGCTGTCCCAGTTGTGAAGCTCAGAGTGAGTGAGTCCATCAGCAAGTAAGTCAGTGTGTGGGCCCTTTAAAAGAAATACCGTATTTTGCTCTGTGTAATGAGCTCCCATGCACACTGCACACCCATGTTTTTGGCCCAAACTATCAGGAAAAAAATCTTTAAAAAATTTTTTAAATTCAATTATTTATTTATATTTAGAAACAAGACTAGTTATCATATTCCAGGGTACTTTTTTGCATATGGATATCGTTATCGCATTTTTAGAGTTATACTTTTAATGCATAAGCATAAGTAAAAGAATTAAAAACATTTATATAGATATGGAATTAGTACTACCCATGTATAATGTGCATCCTTATTTTTCCCTCAAAGATTTGGGCAAAAAAGTGTGCATTATACATGACGAAATATGGTTCCTGGGACTCCAGAAGCCCTCTGTCTCACTCAGCCACAATTCCCACTGGTTTTCACAGCCAGGCATTATGGGTTCTTTTCTTTTTAGCAGTGGAACACTCAGTTGGGGGGCCTGGTGTGGGGCTGAGATCCCTTGCTCCTCAGGGGGGGAACTCCAAAGCTGAGATATACCTCCCAAATTTTATTTGCTACACATGGGTGTGGAACTAGCCTGTTCTGCACCACTGCTTCTCCCATTAATGTGGCTTCTTCTTTATATGCTTAGTTACAGGACTTCTGTTCAGCTAGATTTCAGGAATTCTGAATGATGGTTGTTGTATAGCTTCGTTGTAATTTTGATGTGGTTGTGTGAGGATGTGAAGGCCACATTTACTTACTCCATCATCTTGACAGGAAGTACTCTGTCCATTTATTTTTAAGGAAAACTTACTGGGTAGCTGAGGTGGGTTTTCCCTTTGCTTTTTTAGAAAGCTGGCCTGTTTTCCAGGTAAAGCAGGTATGTTGTCAGGTAGTTCTCTCCTTTAATGGCTGACTGGGAGTTCTGACAAGGAAGTCTTCATGAGGTAGGGCAGGAGGGGCTGGTTGCTTGACAAGCTCTGTTTTAAGGTAGGTAGGCTGGGAATTGGCTATCTGGCTATGAACCCTCCAAATGCCCAGTGCAACAGGTATTTCTCTGAGCAGCTGATATCCAAACTAGTAGTCATAACTTTTTCCACAGCATTCTATTTTTTTCCAGATAAAAGCTCTCTAGTTTGGGTTTTATTTTTTATTTTTTGCTTGTTGGCAAATGCCATTAACTCATACTCTGGACAAAAGATTTGGGGTAGAATATGGTGGTGGAGACTAATGTAGCTGTTCTATTTTACAAATTGTCAAGTAATTCCTTAGTTTAAATTGTCATTTCTCACTCCTGCTCCCTTCTGCACTTGCTGACTCAGAGCCCAGAGTATCTCCAGGGTTCTGCCAGACTGGCTGGCTCCCATCTCTTCTGATGCTTCTTCATAACATATTCTAAATTGTGGTTTCATGCATCTGTTTCTCCTGCCAACTTGCTCATATCTACTTTCTTTCTCTCAGAAATGTGTTAGTGTCTCTTTTGTTGGCAATCCCTCATCTTTATCTCATTCTTTTTCAAGTATATTTTATTGATTATGCTATTACAATTGTGCCAGTTTTCCCTCCTGTACCCCACTTTAACTGGTATCCCCCTTCCCTCCAGCAATCCCCCTCCTTAGTTCATGTCCATAGGTCACGTGTGTAAGTTCTTTGGCTTCTCCATTTCCTGTATTATTCTTAAATTCCCCCTATCTATTTTTGTTCCTACCAATTATGCTTCTTAATTCCTGTACCATTTCCCCATTCTCCCCCATCATTATTTTCCTATTAGAGATGTATTCTTTTATGTACTGATGTAGTTTTATTTTAATGGACTCCAGAGAGATTGTGTGTAGTGCATGTACCTAGTCCAGCATCTTGAACTGGAGTCATCAAATAGCTTTGAGCATCTTCCCTGTACCAAGTACCATGCAAGTTGTTGGGGAAATAAAAATGAGTGAGACTTATTTCTTGATGTGAAGAAGCTCATAGTGTAGTAGTGGCTACAGTTCTATTCAACAGATACGACAAGGGGACTTTTCCTGTTTTGGTTTTGGATGAGAATCCAAAGCTGAAAATGAAGGGATCACATATTCTAAAGAGAGGTGACACACCATATTTCTAGAATTTATGAAAAGATGACTTCTAGCCCTGGCTGGTGTGGCTCAGTGGATTGAGTTCTGGCCTGTGAACCAAAAGGTCACCACTTTGATTTCCAGTCAGGGCACATGCCTGGGTTGTGTGCCAGGTCCCCAGTAAGGGCATGTGAGAGGCAGCCAATCGATATATCTCACACACATTGATGTTTGTCTCCCTCCCTTCCTCTTTCTCTAAAAATAAATAAAATAAAATAAAACTCTTATTTAAAAAAAGATGGCATCTAAGACATGTTCTGAGACACCCAAAGCCTATTACTTACCACAAAGGTAAACAAAGAGAAGCTAGGGGATTGTTTGAGAGGAAAGTAGTAGAGAAGATGCTTTTATTTAAAAAATTGAATTTATTGGGGTGACATTGGTTCATAAAACCATATAGATTTTCAAGTGTACAGCTCAATAAAATATCATCTGCACAGTGCATTGTGCACCCATCACCCCAGGAAGTCTCTTTCTGTCCTCTTTCCCTGCCCCCACTTTGCCCACCTCCACCACCCCATTTTTATCTGGCTGTCACCACACTATTGTGGCAACCAGAATATATATATATATATATTTTTTTCCTTTGGCTAATCTCTTCATCTTCTTTCATCCAGCTCCCCCACCCTCTCCCCTCTGACAGCTGTCAGTCTGTTCCATGTGACCATGACTCTGTCTGTATTTTATTTGTCAGTTTATTTTGTTCATTAGATTCTACACATAAGTGAGATCATATGGTATTTGTCTTTGTCTGACTGGCTTATTTCACTTAGCTAAATGCTCTCCAGGTCCATCCATACCGTTGCAAAACATAAGAGTTCCTTCTTTTTTATGGCGGCATAGTATTCCATTGTGTGAATGTTCCACAGGTTTTTTTATACACTCATCTAGTGATGGACAGTTGGGCTGTTTCCAGATGTTGCCTATTATAAATAACACTGCTATGAACATAGGAGTGCACATATTCTTTTGAGTTATTGTTTGGGATTCTTAGTATATCTTCCTAGAAGGAGAATCGCTGGGTCATAAGGCAGTTCCATTTTTAATTTTTTGAGGAAACTCCATACTGTTTTCCACTGTGGCTGCACCCGTTTGCATTCCCACCAACAGTGTATGAGGGTTCTGTTTTGTAGAGAGAATGCTTTTGAACAGAGTTGTGAGAATGCCTTGGAGATTTTTTTTCTCATGGGGGAATTTGAGGAGGTATTTCCCACTCACTTGAATGGAATGGGGCCCCAAGAGAATCACTCCAAGGCTTTGACATATATTCCCAAGGGATTGACATTTGTAGGGACTGGCAACTGACTTACCTCTGAAAACAAAATCTTAAGGTGAGAAAAGCTATGGCTAAAGCAGTTTGTGACAACAGAAGAAAAAGAGGGCTGCATTTGCAGGAAGCTGTACTTCTATCAACATATGAGCAAAGCCGTCTGTTTCCCAGCGGCCAGATACAGTTCCCACAGTAGGACTTCAGAGTTGAGTCATCTTATAGGCCCACCACAGGGGTCCCCAACCCCTGGCAAAAGACTGGTAACAGTTCTTGGCCTGTTGGGAACCGAGCCACACAGCAGGAGGTGAGCAGTGAGCAAGCGAGTGAAACTTTGCTCACCTTACCTCCTGAACTCTGCTTCCTGTCCCCCCACCCCCCATCTGTGGAAAAATTGTCTTTCATGAAACTGGTCCCTGTTGCCAAAAAGGTTGGGGACCGCTTTTACGGGATTTACCTTAAGAAGATCGTTCAGAGGTCTGAAGAGATTCCAGTAGAGGAATGGGCTAATAGAAGAAACCAGGGACAGAGGAGGTATTGTCTAGGTAAAGGAAATTGCAGGTGAGAGATCTTCAGTGACAGGGTTGCTCCAATGAACCCTCTAGAGCAGGGGTGTCAAAGTCATTATCACCGGAGGCCACATCAGCCTCACGGTTGTGTTCAAAGGGCCGAATATTATTTTAGGACTGTATAAATGTAACTACTCCTTAACTAGGGGCAAAGAGCTTGGTGCTGCCGCCGGGTAGAAATAAGGTGCCAGGCCAGATAAAACAAGGTGGAGGGCCAGATTCAGCCCGTGGGCCTTGTGTTTGCCACCCGTGCTCTAGAGGAAGTATCAGCTTTGTTCATCTGCAACACTCTCCAATGCCAGGTTAAACTTGAATCAGTAAAGGGAAGCTTGTTTGAGTCCTGTCTTCTAGTTCTTCTCTGTGCTTCAACCCAGACAGGATTTGAGGCAATACAGTGAGTGTGGGAGGAGAAATAGAAGAGAAAACCAATGAAGGGAAGCCATACACATGCTCTACCTTTCCCCCGTGAGTTTCCTGGTTGAGTTAGAATTAAGCAGTTAGAGGGGAGCAGTTTGGAAATGGATGACAGATTGAAGCTGTGATATATTAGACTGGACTGAACTTTTGAATGCCTATAAAAATAAAACTTTTTTAATATGTAAAAGTGACTGAAAAAGGTATGAGCTCTGTCTGAAATTTCATGTAGGGTGGGGAAAAATGCTTCCACAGAGCTTATGGTATGAAGTAGTAGTGTGAAAGAATTATATTGCTTTCTGCTTATACCCTACTGTATCTAGCTCATTCAATAAACTAGCTTATATAAGGGCAACACTATATATAGTCAAGGTTCAGTGAGTGGCAGCACATAGGAGAAAGTAATAAACTCTTCCCAGGGAGGCCAGGCAAGGCCTGATACCACCTCTAAGAGGAGGCAGTGCTTGAGCTGGATTTTAAAGAATAAAAATAATTTTGCCAGTTGACAATGAGGTAGGAGGACATTCTAGGAAAAGGAAATCACATCTACAAAAAGTAGGAGGTGTGTATGAACAACTGCATGTGGTTTCATGATTCTGAATCACTATAGTGTATAGGAGGAAGAAATTTCTTCTACCCTTCTAGGTTCTTCCAAGTGGTCTAATAATTAAGTTGACATGAGACAGATTAAGAGAAAATAAGTAAATTTAATGACATATGTATGTACAGGAACCCCACGTACCTGAGAGAGTCAGAGACCCCATGTGCTTGAGAGCTCCCGAGACAGAAAGGTACATATGGCATTCTGAATCAAGGAATGAGGTGAGGTGCCTGGGGCTTCAGAGGAGAGGAAGGACATTCACAGGACAATAAGAAGAGCAGTGGGGTGGGTGGATTGGTGGAGACTGTGGAGACTGTGGAGACCGGCAAGCAATGCCAGGGGAAAACTGACCCAGTCAAGAAGATCTCTTGATGGTCTAGAAATATCCTAATAATAGACCCATCTATTTAAAGAAGCACAGTTTATCTAAATATAGTAGGGTTCCCCTATTGACTCATGGCTGGGATTTGGATTTATGTGGATTTATGCAATGAACTGCAAGGATGGGCAGCTGTAAGTATTTTAGCACAAGGCCCTGTGAGGCCTCCTTAAAGAGAACTAACTCGTTCTTAATCTGGGGTTCGTAAATAGAATTCATAGGGATCTGTGAACTTGGAAGGGAGAACAATTACATCTTTGAAATTTAGCATTTTCTCTCAATTATGAAAATAGGCAACAAACCACAATGGTAGTAGTAGTATCTGTGGCTGTGTCATGGATGGAAATCACAGATATGTTTATCACATTGCAAGTTTTTCAGATGTCTGAAAATATTATTTACTCATGTACTACTTTGAATTGTTGTGGTATTAAAATTGCTGCCAGATCATTTATTCACTGTTAATAAAAAGCATATTCCTTACCATATAAAATGTGTTAAAATAGTTTGGTAGCTTTATTCCAATGTAATTGGTTTCCTTTGTAACTGATGTATTTTATTTTATGCATTTAAGAATATTATTATGCAAAAGGGTCCATAAAGTTTACCAGATTACCAAAGGGGTACATGGCATGCAAAAAGGTGAGGAGCTCCTACTTAAGGAAAAAAGATTCACTTAAATTTGTCCCTATCCATTTACATGTGAGACAGTACAGTAGAGGAAGAAAAATAATTTTCCCTCTACCCAAGTTTTCAGTTGAGACCCCTCTCTCCCAATAAAAGATTCATGAGAGAAAAACAAAAGTTTAATAACATTTATACCTCTTGTATACATGGGAGAAGCCCAGGAAAACTTAGTGAATCCTTGAAATGGCCAAACCACTACCTTAATTAATATCTTCAGCTGAAGAAAAAGAAGGGTTATTTTTTGGGGGGAGGGGGAGCCAGTTATGGGAGATTACTAGGAAAAGCCCAATAAATGAAGGTAGGGTTATTATGCAGATTTAAGTCATTACCTTCTCCATTAATAAGAGTTTCTAGATAATTGGTCATCCTCTTGTGCTAGTACACAGACAGAGACACCATTATGAATGGAGATTCCCATTATAAATGTAAATTTCCCTCACAAAAGGGCAACTTTAGCTCAGTTTGCAGAGCTTCTCCTGTATTTGCCATTTCTTAAAAATAACCAGGCTGAAGCCCTGGCTGGAGGGCTGCGAACCAAAGGGTTGCAGGTTTGATTCCCAGTCAGGACACATGCCTGGTTTGTGGGCCAGGTTCCCAGTGAGGGCCACGTGAGAGGCAACCACACATTGATGTTTCTCTTTCTCCCTCCCTTCCCCTCTCTAAAAATAAATAAATAAAATCTTAAAAATAAATAACCAGGCTGAAATAATCCTTAAGCCAAAGAAGCAAATTTGGGTTTGGCAAATTCCTGCTTCCCTTCGGTAGTTTATGATGAAAGCGATATCTGCATCCTCCCAATAAAAATGATGAGGCTTTATTTCACATACACTATCCAGTCTTCCTCCTTTTACTAAAACAGATAACAGGGCACAGCTAGCCACCTTCCCCACTTGTCAGCTGAGCAGCATGCAGATCCGACATCTGTAGACTCCAGTGCATCAACTTCAGGGAGACCTTGAGAGCCTGGAGGGAGATGGCAGGAGAAACCTAGCGGAGGAGGGCGGTGCCTGTCTGATGCCGTGATGCTCAGTGAAGGGAAGAGACAGGGGAAGTAAAACAGAAGAAATGGCAGAAACCACATGGTAGCTGATTGGACAACTGGTTAGAATCATTTGTGCTCACAGATAATACCCACTCCCGAGGAACATGTAGAAATGCCGTTAATTGAAACAGCTGGGGCTTGGGGTGCACTGAATGAAAGAACCAGTAAAATAAGATCTCCATTGTACCCATAGGCTAGAGAGGCCTGAAGAAATTTGAGTTCTAAAGCTATTTGTTGTGAGAGTGACAGGCATCATATTTTCTCCTTTTTAAATTACATTTTTATAGAAAAAATTAAAAAAACAAGTGAGTTCTCTGTTTTGTGTTCGATATTCCATTAGTTGAACATCCTGTACCTGTGTTTACAGAAATATGGCTGAGAGCATATTTCCCCCAACATTTGCTTTAGAGCTCACTCAAGTAATCAGCTCCAGCTTCAAGAACAAGTCTTAGTTTTCTTGAACAGCAGTATCACCAGTCATTCATTGATGTATATTTCTATGGAAAAAGTGCCAGGTGTTTTAACACCTCCCCCAAATAGGTTTACAATTAAGCTGTCAGTAGTTTGCTGTTGGTTTAGACAACCCCCCTCCCACCACTTTTGTTTGTTTGTTTTATGTGGAAAAAAGGGATTCTATACTATCTTCAGCAGAGATGTGCCACAGGAAATGCTGCTGCCCAGTGACATATTTACAATTTATCCATTGTAAATTGTGGTTCCTTGCATTACAAACACAAGGTAATTTTTTTGCAGGTTATTGTTTAAAGGAGATCATGGTATTAAATAAAATGATAGATGACAAGTGCTTAGAACAGTGCTTATTGGCACAGAGAGAGCGCTTGCTCGATGTTAGTTATCATCAGCATCCCACCCAGTCACCATAGATCTGACTAGGACGCCCTAGGCTGCTGTCCTTCTGTATGAAGTATACATGGGTACAGAGGGGCAAAGGAAGGGAAGAATTAGAGAAAAAGAAAGTGCTGACTTGCCTGGTGGTACTTCAATGAAAAGGAATAAACACTAAAGGTTCAGCTTGGTAAGGGCTTAATTTGTTTAGAACATTCTCCTAAACTGTTTTCCTGTGGAAAATTCATCCTGCAAGATCCCCAAGAGAAAAGAAGTCCCATGTCAAATAAGTTCACAAAGCACTACATTCTTTAGCTCTCCCTCAGCCCCTACCCTGGAGACTCAGAATATCCTTTAGCACATTAAATGAGCTGAGAAGTCCCCCAGAAAAAAAAAAGCTATTTCATTTTTTAAATTCACTTTGACAAAGTTCCTTGGCCACATAATTCCTCTTTCTTGTAACACTTATTAATATCCCCAGGCACTAGTGTTCTACTTGTAGTGAGGTGTCTTATCCAAGAGAATGATATATTTTTTTTCCTTTTAAGAAAAAGAAGCTGCCAGTCACTCTCCACATAGTCAGAAGGGTATCCTGGAGCACGTCTGTAATTGAGTCCATCTCAATTATACAGATACTCACCAGACGGATGTACAGAGGTCTGCAGTGAGATGGCCTAATCACGATGACAAGTCCTGGTAGGAAAGAGACTTCTATGTCCAACCCCTGAGATTTGGAATTAGGAGGATCTATCAAGGTAGTGAGAGTGGCCCTTTTCAAGGCTTAATGGCAGGAAAGGATCATTGGACCCATGAAATAAAGTCACCAACAGTTTAGAGAGGCTGGTCTGGTGGGCTGGCCCTGGCACTGGATAAAGAGGAGTGCCAGGGATGGTGGTGGGACTGGTGGTATAATTTGTGGCACCCAGTGCAAAATGAAAATGTGAGGTTCCTTGTTTAAAAAGTATTAATAATTTCAAGACAGCAGCAGCAAAGCACTAAGCCAAGGGTAGGGCCTTCTAAGCATAAGACTCTGTGTAGCTGCACAGGTTGTACACCCATGAAGCCAAGCCTGGATGGTGGTCTTGGTTTTCTAAGGCTGTGCACAAAAGAACTGTTCCTGTCCTCATGCTTCTAGGGCTGCCTTACTACGCGAGGAAGTAATTGGGTGGGAAATGAAATTGCTGGTCCCTAAGAGCTATGGCAAGATCCATTGAGCTCATTGTTTTCATTTTCTATTGCTGCTGTAACAAATCGCCACCAATTTAGTGGCTTAAAACAACACACATTTCTTATCTTGTACTTTTATAGTTTGGAAGTTTGAACTAGGTTTCGTTGGGCCAAAATCAAGGTGTTGGCAGTGTTAGTGCCTTCTGAAGACTGTAGGGGAGGATGTAATTCCTTGCTTTTTCCAGCTTTTAGAGGCCGCCTCTATCCCTTAGCTTGTGGTTCCCTACTCATCTTCAAAGCTGGAGATGTTGCATTTTTCTGCTCCTTGTTCCTGTCTGCACATCTCCCTCTGCAACCTTAATGTCTTCTGCAACATTAATTGCCTCTTTTCAGATCACCTATCATATTCACAGGTTCCAAGAATTAAGATGTCTTTGGGGGCCATTATTCTGCCTACCACACTCAGAGAACTAAGCCAAACTGGACTTTCATTTAAAACATTATTGGGGTATAACATACAAAATGTGCCAACTTCTTAAGTGTACAGCTTGATGAATTTTTCATAAATATATACCTGTGTAGTGCATAAAAGTACGTCTGTGTAACTACCACTCAGATGAAGATGTAGAATATATCTAGCCCCCCAGAAGGCTCTCGCATGCTCCTTTTCAGTCCAATATTCACCCTCCCCCAGAGGTAACCAGTATTTTGTCTTCTATCACTACGTCAGTTATCTCTTACAAATCGCTCCAAAACTTGGTGGCTTAAAAGAAAAACTATTTTATTTGCTCATAATTCTGTGGGTCAGCAATTTAAGCTGAGCTGAGCTGAGCAAATCTTCTGCTGGTCTCACTTGTGGTCACTCATTTGGTTGCAGTCATTTGGCCGCTTGACTAGGGTTGGATGAACCAACATGGCCTCATACATGTATCTGGTGGTTGGTGCTGCTGTCAGCTGAACCTTCTTCTCTCCATATGGGTATTTAATCTTCTAAGAGGTTAGACTGGGCTGCTATATATGGAGACATCAGAGCAGCAAGAAGACGACAAATTGCCCAGTTGTACGATATCACCCCCATTGCATTCTTTTGGTCAAAGCAAGTCACGATGCCATTCCAGATTCCAGGGGCAGAGAAATAAACTTTACCTCTTGATCACGGGAGCTACCAATAAGCTTGTGGTCATTTTTTTCATCACATTACCATTTGTTAACTTTACCTGTTCTTGAACTTCATATAAATGGCATCGCACCAAAGTATTCTTGTTTCTGACTTCTTTAGTTCAACATTATGTTTCTGTGCATGGCAGTAGGTTGTTCTGTTTTTATTGTTGCTGCTCATATTCCATTGTATGAATATACCACAATGTATTTATTGTTCTACTACTGATAAACCGTTGACCTGTTTCTGTTTGTAGCTATTATAAATAAAGTTGCTATTAGTGCTCTTACGCATGTCTTCTGAAGGGCATAGTACTTAATTATCTTGGGAGTGCACCTGGGAATGGAATAACTGGGTCAGGGGGTAGGCTAGCATTAAGCTTTAGAAGGTTTTGCCAATAGTGTTGTGAAGTGATTGCATTAATTGACATACCCCATAAGCAACGTGTGAGAATTCTGGTTGCTCCACATCTTTGACAATGCTTGGTATTGTTGGCTTTTTAAATTTCAGTTATTCTAATAGGCATTTAATGGTATCTCATTGTTATTTTTATTTGCATTTCTTTGATGACTAATGATGTTGAACATATTTTTACATGTTTAATGGTCATTTGGCTAACTTTTTTGTGAGGCACTACTTAAAAATTTGGGGTTGTTTGTCTTTTTCTTGTTGGTTTACAGTTCTTTCTATAGTCTGCCTTTGAGTCTGTTATTGCATATGTGTATTACAAGTGGTTTGTCTTCCTTCTCTTTTTTTTTTTAATTTTTTTTTTAAAGATTTTATTTATTTATTTTCAGAGAGAGGAGAAGGGAGGGAGGAAGAACAATGTATGGTTGCCTCTCACATGGCCCTCACTGGGGACCTGACCCGCAACCCAGGCATGTGCCCCGACTGGGAATCGAACCGGGACCCTCTGGTTCCCAGCCCGCGCTCAATCCACTGAGCTACACCAGCCGGGCTGTCTTCCTTCTCTTAATGTTCCTCAATTTGGATTTGATGCAATGTTTTCTCATGATTAAAATTGCATGATTTCTCTGGGGTTATAGGTTTTTCGGAAAAATACCATTGAAGCGAAGTACCTATGTTACTGCATCATATCAGGGGGTATAATTTCAACATGACATCACAGGTGATGTTAAGTCTGGTCACTCAGTTAAGATGGTGTCTGCTAGGTTTTTCCATGGTGAAGTTACTATTTTCACTTTCCATGCTCTATTTTTTTTAGAATTGAGCTATTTTTTAAAGATTTTATTTTATTTTTTAGAGAAAAGGGAAAGGAGGGAAAAAGAGAGGCAGAGAAACATTTGTGTGCAAGAAATACATTTATCAGTTGCCTCTCACATGCCCCCGACTGAGAACCTGGCCCGCAACCCAGGCATGTGCCCTGACTGGAAATTGAAGAGGTGACCTTTCGGTTTGCAGAAAATGCCCGATTCACTGAGCCACACCCGTCAGGGCTGGAATTGAGCTATTAAGTCCAGACCATACTCAAGGAGTAGGGAGTCATGCTCCCCCTTTTTTAGGGTGGAGTATCTGCATAATTTATTTCCTTTTTTAGCATGGGAACTTTGTCCCTTTTCCCCATTTATGTATTTATTTATATCAGTATGGACTCATGGATATTTATCTTATTCTGAGTTATAATCTGATATTATCATTATTTTGTTGCTCAAATTGTACAATGAACAAATTTGAACTAATGAAAAAATATAGAATACTGTATTAAAAACTGCAGAGTATAATTGGAACATTTATCAAATGTGATCACAAACTGGGCCATATGATAGTCCTCACACATTTCAAATAGTTGAAATCATAGAGAATATATTTTCCAACCTTGAAGCAATTAAATTAGGCATCAATAACAAAAATATATCTAGAAAATTCTATATTTAGAAAATAAAGAACTAAATTTTAAAATAATTTATTAATCAAATAAGATATCGTAATGGAAATTAGGAGATATTTTGAATTTCACAACAGTGAGTATATAACATATCAAGACTTATGGAATGTGCTTAAAGTACTATCTTGAAGGAGAGATAGAGCCTCAAATGCCTATATTACAAAGAAGAAAGGTTGAAAATTAAATAGCTAAGTTTATGAAGTTAAAAATGTTAGTCAAAAGATTGTAGAAGAAAGAAAACAATAAAGGTGATGTGAAAGACAAAATGCACTGGACAATTAAGGAGATGGGTTTATTCAGGTTATTGCAATTACATGAATATTGCTTAGCGAGGCAAGTAAACAAGAGAATTATAGATAAGTCTAATGGGAGTCACGAGGAAGAGTGGAGGTGGGTCTTCTCTAAGGATATGGTGCTTTGCAAGCTAGCCAGAGCACAAAAGGATGGGAACACAGGTCTCAGATACTGTTCAACATTGTCAGAAAGAAGAGAAAGCAATAAAATAAAATACAAGATAATAATATAAGAGAGTAGACCGTGCATAGGGAAAGCTCTATTTTTTTAAAAAAAGATTTTATTTATTTATCCTTAGACAGAGGAGAAGCTGGCCTGCAACCCAGGCATTTGCCCTGACTGGGAAATCAAACCAGCAATGTTTTGGTTCATAGGCTGGCACTTAATCCACTGCGCTACACCAGCCAGGGTTCTACTGTTAAGCATATACTCACAGATGTACGCCAGGAGATATATACAATGTTGTTAACTGCAACTGTTGCTAAAGGTGAAAAGACTAGAAAATGCATAGTCATAGAGTGGACTCTTAAACAGCAGTGAAAATGAATGAACTAATTTACAGATATCAATATGAGAAGATTTAGAAAACATGTAAAGCGAAAAATGCAAGTTTGAAAAATTTGATACCATTTATCACAGAGGTAACACTGTATGTTCTTTATGGATAAATATATATTTATAAAAGCATACACAGGATGATATACACCAACCTCGGGTAATTTTTGGAGAGGAAAGGAGGAAGGAACGGGGGCGGGGAATGTGGTGGAGTAGAGCTGTAGTTGTATCACTAACATTAAATTTTTTTAAAGAAAAAGACCTAGGGCAAGTATGCAAGGTGTTTACAAAAATGTTAATCACTTCCTAGCTGTATGATCTCGGGAAAATTACTTAATCTTTATGAGCCCCAATTTCTTCATTAGTAAAATGGTGTAATAATTGTACGTATAACTCATGGAGTTGTTTTGAAGATTAAGTGAGGTAATATATACAATTTTTTGTATATTACCACATAAGCACCTCCCAAATCATAGCTGTTATTATTACTGGAAAGAAGGTGTCAAAAACTTTCATTCAGCTGTGAGTCACTAAGGGCAGATGGCAAAATGTGCATTCCACAGGGAGATGACATGTGGAGCTTCAGAGCAGACGCATCTCTGGTGAGAGCACAGTGCTGAGTGTGCCCTTGGGCAGAGAGCAGGGCTGAAATGTTGCCTTGTCCTTGTGTTGCTCTCTTGGGCAACACATGTCTCCCCATGAGTTCATGTTTGTTAAGGTAGTGGGTAGCACATTCCCTTCTCTGGCACAAGGCACTGTATGATCTGGGTTCTTCAAAGCTATAATCCCAAATTTCTAGGTTGACACCTCCAGACAGTGCTCTGCTGTCTTCCAAGCCACTGCCTTGTGAAGAGCAGGGCAACAGTGGAGTGTGGAATCCAGGCACTGGCAGAGTTGGTGAAGACATGACTATTGTCTTCTCAGCCTTCACGCACATCTGGAAGGATAACTGATTTCTTCTATCAGTGGCTTTATGGGCCTGTCCTTCTCAGGATAGGAAGATGAGATAAAGTCCTACGGGCTCTCCCTATTGCCCATTCCTTTCTAATAGCAAAATATAGTCCATTGAGCAAGGCTCAAAAAGTTTATGGAAAAATCACAGGGATACTTTAAGTAGCATCTCAAAAACAGGCTGCGGGGTGGCATGGTTTTCCGCTTGTTGCTACTACCCTCACCAGAGACAGTAGAAGTTGACTTTATCTCTTCCTGTTTATTTAATCATCAGCTATAGTCTATTGACCTTTAATACCCAGTGCCCTCAAAAGTCTTCTCCTTGCCATCGGATCAAAACCACAGCAGTATTAATTTTAAACTCCAGTGCAAATTAATTTATTTTAGTAATATAAATGTATTTTTGGAGGTGGCATTATTGGTAAGCTATTTATAAGAACTTTTAGGGCAAAAGTGCCCGTCAGTCTCTTCTAGTCTAGTCCGGTATTTTTTCTCAAAGGCTGTGTCCCCAGTCGTTCTGTCCCAGTCAGTCTATGCTTGTCCTGCGTTAACTAGTTGCCCACAAATCTGCCACCTAGCTCATTCTTCCTCTCCTGCTTCAACCCCATACCTGATGACCCACACTTAAGACTCTCAAGTCTTAGGGATTGAGACTTCATTCCTTTTCCCCTCTTCTCCAAGGGTGGTGATTCAAGCGTGTCCTGCCAGCCAGTTGGCTGGAGCTCAATGTCCCAGAGTTCGTGCTTCTTTGAGTTCCCCATGGCACCTTGGAATGTGTGCGCATGTAAGAGATTGTGTGTCTGAGTGTATTTTCATGGCAGGAATGGGGGTAGGAAGACTTAAAATTGTGAATGACTTCAGTGAAAATGTTCACAAGTGATGTTACTTATATGTACCTGAGAACTAACACAGAGAAAGGAAATCCCGTTTGTCTGTATAAACTAAATTTACGAGATTTGCTTATTCTTCATGGCTAAGTTGACCACATGCACAGTGATAACCGTACATGTTGTCAATATGGGTCAGATGAAATTGATCATAAGATATATTTATTCACCATGTGACATTATGTTCAGCTATGCTCACACTTGCATTATCTGCTATGGTTTCCTATCCATGTATTCTGCTCACATAGAAAAAAAATCAGGAAATGTGACTCTAATATTTCCGCAATATGGTCCCTCTTTTCTTTTTTTTCTTTTTGAGAGAGAGAGAGAGAGAGAACATGGAGTTTTTGTTCCACTCATTTATGCATTTCTTGGCCAGCTCCTGTATGTGCCCTGACCTGAGACCGAACTCACAACCTTGGCACATTGGGATGATGCTTCTACCTGGCCAGGGCCCCCTCTCTTTTCTTTTGCCATGTGTTGGGCAGCTGAATTACAGCAGTCACTGTGGTTGTAAAATACAAGAAGAAAGCATATGTAATAAAAGGTGTAATTTTCCTAAAGCCGTATAAAACTGTTCCTCAGTACTCAGCATATATAGCTTATATTTACAGTGTGTGCTTTTTCTCTATTCTATTTACCACCTTTGATTCTTGGGAGATTAAATCTGCACAAGCGTAGATACATACTAATATGATGAACTTTAAAATGTTATTTTCCTTCCTTTATCATCAATGATTATCATTTAAAGTTGTTATGAAAGCTTTGTGACAGAGGTTATACTAAAATTGAAAGTATATGAACTTACTGAAAATCATGTAAAAATTAGCTATGTTTCTAATGTGGTTTCTCAGATTGATTAATTTATGCAATTGAATTGTTCTACTCTCTTGTAAACATACATTCACACTTTGCAAACTTGCACACCTGCAAAGTAAAGTGTGGTGGTATTTGTGATATTATCATTGTTTCATCAAGAATGATAACTCAGGTTACTTTTGAAATCTCACTCTATAGGCCATTATATATTACCTTCCTGTTTCGATACAGTAGAAATTGATGCCATAAAGGTCTTAAAGGTCAAAAGTATCTTAAATTTAGTAATAATAATTTTGAACACCTTGGCATTTATGACCTGTTGTTGCATTAATTTATAAACAGTTTGAAGGTATTATAAAGTTTAACATTGTATTAAAGCACTCCCCCTAAAGATACATGTATCAGTTTGGATGTGGTGATTTTTTTTTTCTTCAGGGATGTATGTATCTTTTTAAAACTTACTTTTCTTTGGATTGAAACTATGACAAGGATATCCTCTTATAGGTTTCAAGTCTGAATTTTAGCAAGTGTTACAGAAATCATGGAATAATCTCTGTTTATCCCTGTTTCTTTTCTTTCCCTCTGTCTGTCATTATTACATTGTAACCTCCCTTTGGCATTTATAAGCACTATCATGTAACCAGAACCACAGTTAGGTACTAGGGATTCTGAAATATAAGGATACAGTCAGTCTCTGCTCTCAAGAGACTAAGTGTAGTTGATGAGAAAGAAGAATAAAAATCCAATTACAGTATTGGTTGTGGAGTGGTCAGGAAAGTCTGCCTGGAGTAGGTGATGGCTGAGCTGGAAGGATGAGTGAGAGAAGACATGGAGATGAAATTAATTTTATTTGGAATATTAATGGCTTTGGCTGTGATAGCTTTCTTTATACCAAAAACGGCAAGAGTAGAGAACCCCAGGGTTCCATCCCTTCATTAAAGCAACTAATGAACTGGCAAAAACTGTCAGAATCAACTTTGCAGAACTCTGGAATCTAGTTGAAAACTAACAATAACCAAGGGAAAGCTTAATGAGGAAGCTGCTACATTGTAGCAAGAGAGTTCTCTCATGTTGTAAATTGTCTATCTACCCTTCTCCACAGACCAGATGGGAGGTGGCCATGAAAAGAGAAGCCTCTACGCCTGGTGCAGGTTGCCAAGAACTTGAGGGGGCAATACAGACCCTCTTCTAAAAGAATTGTGGTTGTGTATTTTGATCTGGCTGGTGGCTCCCTGAAGGACTGGTGCACAAGGACTGGCCTCTGTTAAACCCAACTCAGAGCATTCTCAGGTTTGGGGCAGCTTCCCAGGTGGCATTTGCTAAAAGCACTTAAAGGCAAAAGTATGGACTATAGCAGCCTGGGACAATAAATAGGTCAAGCAAGACAAATCAAAAAGCCTGGAAAGAAACAGTTTTGGAAAGGAGATATGTGGGGGAGTGAGGGCTTTTAAAAGCTCCCGTGTAAATCAGGGAATCAACCAAGACATGCTCAGAAAAGGCCTAATCTTCAGAAAAGACCCTAAACTTCTACCTCTGGCTGACCTTCAGGGTCTGCACAAGCAGGAAGTGAAAGTGAAGGCAATGTTGCAAATGACCTGGCTAAGCATTGAAAGGAGTGTCTCAACACAGAGGCAATCTTCAAAGACTGGAAGAGGCTTTTTTTCTCCTCACCGGAGGACATTTTTTCATTGCTTTTTTTAGAGAGAGAGAGGAAGGGAGAGAGAGAAAAACTGATACAAGAAAGAAGCATTGATTGGTTGCCTCCTGTACATGCCTGTACCAGGGATCATATGCGTCTAGACTGGGGAGCGAATCCTAAACGAGGCTTGTGCCCTGACAGGGAATTGAACAAGTAACCCTTCCGTTACAGGACAACGCTCAGACCAACTGAGCCACACTGGCCAGGGCAAAGAGTGGGAGAGTTTTAAAAATTCGTTTTAAAAATATATTTTGAGGTTTCAGGGGTTTATAGATATAGTCTTAATATACTAACTGACCACTAAGCCTATGGAACACAGACTTCAGTGGCCACATATGATGAAGACTACAAAAACTTTACAAAAATAGTTTAGAAAAGCAACTAAAACAACACCAGTCCCAAACAAATAGCAACGACAAACAAAAATTGAGTTAATTTTTGTGTTTGGATTGGCCAAAAAGTTTGTTTACTATTTTTCCGTAAAATAAAAGACACATTTTTCATTTTCATCACTTTATTGATCAGGATATTTTGAATATGTTGGCTATCTCCCACGTGGTATGTTGATGGTTCTCAATTAATGTCTCGATTTGATTGCTATGAACTTCAACTGGTCTGCCTGACCATAGAGCATCATCATCCAGTGAGAAATCTCCAGCACCAAACTCCACAAACCACTTTTGACATGTTTGATCAGTCACAGCACCTTCTTCATACATTGTACAAATCTTTTCTTTGTGTTTCACTCGCATTTTTACCTTTCTTGAAATAATAAAGCATACTATGCCAAAAATGTTGTGTGTTTTGTTTTTTTTAAAGATTTTATTTATTTATTTTAGAGAGAGGGGAAGGGAGGGAGACAGAGAGAGAGAAACAGCAATGTATGGTTGCTTCTCACATGGCCCTCACTGGGGACCCGGCCCGCAACCCAGGCATGTGCCCTGACGGGGAATCGAACCGGGACCCTCTGGTTCCCAGCCTGCACTCAATCCATTGAGCTACACCAGCCAGGGCAAATGTTGTGTGTTTTATTCCATTTTCAATATTAAAATGGCTACACAAAAATTCACTAATTTTGATAAGTTTTTAAAAAATGCATGTTGACATGACAGCTGTCACAATACATTCTAACAAAATTGTTTAGAATGAAGTTAAAGACTAACTAAGCACTGCTAGAGCCATCGTATAGAAAATATCAAACTTTTTGACCAGCCCAATATGTGGGCTGAGGTAACAGTTCACCTTCTTTCTCTTACAAATGGATATCCAGTTATCTCAGAATGATTTGTTGAAGAGTCTCTTCCTTCCCCATCGAGTGGTCTTGTCACTCTTGTTAAAAGTTAATTGACCATAGGTACATAGGTTTATTTATAGACTCTCAATTCTATGCATGTCTATCTTTAAATATTTCTGTTAATTACTCTTTGAATATTTGGTAGAAATTACTAGTGAAGCTGTTTGGTCCTGGGCTTTTCTATGTTGGCAGGCATGTTTTTTTTTTGTTTTTTGTTTTTTTTAAGATTTAATTTATTTATTTTTAGAGAGAGGGGAAGGGAGGGAGAAAGAGAGGGAGAGAAACAGCAATGTATGGTTGCCTCTCACATGGCCCTCACTGGGGACCTGGCCCACAACCCAGGCATGTGCCCTGACTGGGAATCAAACCGGGACCCTTTGGTTCCCAGCCTGCACTCAATCCACTGAGCTACACCAGCCAGGGCTGTTGGCAGGTTTTTGATTACTGATTAAATTTCTGTGTGTCTTACAGGCCTGTTCAGATTTTCTATTTCTTCCTGAATCCATTTTGTTAGTTTGTGTGTTTTCAGGAATTTGTCTTTTTCATCTAGGTATCTAATTTGTTCACATGTAATCAATCATTCATAGTATTCTCTTATAATCCTTTTTATTTCCATAGGAAATGTCCTTTTTATTTCCATAGCAAAAGTCCTTTTGTCATTCCAGATTTTAGTAATTTGAATCTTTGTTTTTTTCTTGAAAAATCTTCTTCAAAATTTGTCATTTTTATTGATCTTTCCAAAGAACCAACATTTGGACTTATTTAATTTTTCATATTTTTTCCTCTTCTCTGTTTTGTTTATCACCATTCTAATTTATATCAGTTTTTTCTTCTGCTTGTTTTGGGTTTAGTTTTCTAATTCATTAAGGTGGGCAGTTACATTATTTTCATATGAGTTATATGTTTCTTCTTTTTAAATGTTCGCATTTGCAGCTATAAATTTCCTTCTGCTTTGACTGAATCCCATTAATTTTGGGGTGTTGTATTTTGTTTTCATTAATCTGAACTTATTTTGCAATTTCCATTGTGACTTTTTTTCTTCAATGCAATGGTTATTTAGTAGTGTTGTTTAATTTGAACATATTTGTATATTTTTTCAAGTTTCCCTTTGTTATTGATTTCCAATTTCATTCCCTGTGGTCAGAGGACATACTTAGTATGATTTTAATCTTCATAAATGTACTGATTTATTTTGTGACCTAATGTATGGTTTATGCTGGAGAATCTTTAATGTGCATCTGAGAAAAAAAAGTGGCGTGTTGTTTTGGGGTTTACTATTTTGTCAACGTTTGTTAGGTCTTTTTGGTTTATAGTGTTATTCAAGTCTTGTATTTCCTTATTGATCTGTCAAGTCTTTCCATCAATTCTGGAAAATAAAGTATTGAAGTCTATACTCCATTATACTATCACTCTAGAACTGCCTTTACCTACTCTCAATTCTATTTTTGGCATGTATTTTGAACTCTTTTTTTGGTGCATATGTAAAGTGTATATATATTTACAATTAATATGTTGATGGATTGACCTTTTTAACATTGTATAATATCCTTTTTATCCCGATTTTTGTGTGAAAATCTACGTTGTCTGATATTTAGAGATCTACTCTAGCTGTCAACTGGTTACTGTTTGCACGGAATAGTTCCATTTCCCATAATTCTCAGGGGATGGACCAAGGGAGGTCGTTCCCAGAAGGCCTTGCGGCGTGACGCACAGCTTGTCTCCTTGACGTGTCACGCGGTTGCCTCGCAGGCGTTCGTGAGGTGAGGTAGTCGGCTGTGGTCTTTGAGAGGAAAAGAGGTTTTGGGGGACGGAAAAGGCCTAAGAGGAGGCCAGGACTGGGCTAGGACTGAACTAAGACTGAATAGAGAGCTGAGGGGTGCCCGTATTGGTGGCTGCAGTCTTTACCGGTGGTTGCGTCAGGCACATCATTGCCTGTGAGGCAGTTAGTCAACTAGGCTACAATGGCCTCTAATGTGGACTATGCGGAATATGCCAGCGGGTTCCGCCATGATGACGTGATCAGTTTCATCAACAATGAAGTTCTCAGTAATGGCGGCGGTCCAGATTTCTACACTACCTTCCGCTCGCAGTCATGGAGCGAGATAGAGGACCGGCTTCAGGCTGTCCTGAATGACCCTGAGTTGCCGAGCACCATCAAGCGGGCCTGCACTTGGAGTGCGCTGACCTTGGGCATTCGTGTTGGTGCGAGGCAGCGTGAGCAGCTGGTGTACCGGGTTCGGCAGTTGCAGGATCGGGTGGAGGAGCTTGAGGGGGCTTCCTGGGCTCTGACTCCGGAGTTGCAGAAGCTGCGCAAAGAGCGTGATGAGATGGCCTCGCAGCTGCACTTCACACAGGCCGCCCAGCAGCAGGCACTGAATGAGCGTGATATGCTTTATGGGTGGCTGTACCAAACTGAAACTTTGGCCAAAGTGACCTTGTTGGCCCATGGAACAGTACCGGGGCCTCAACCTGTGCAACTCGGGGCCATGGTATGGCCCCTGAGTGAAGAGCAGCACAGAAATGTGGAGGCCATGGGGATGCCTGGCTGTCCCTGGGCCCAGGCCATGCAATCGCTTTTGCCAGTGCCATACCCATTTCCATTTTACCCACCATTCCCAATGGGATTCCCATCCTTGCAACCTCTGCCACCACCACCAGTATTCATGGAAGCAGTACGGGCAGAAATCCCACCTAAGATGCCTCCCCTGGGGAACAATACCCCTGGCCCGCGGGCTGTAGTGGGAGCCCAGGAGGAGATGGCCCCACTGGGGAAACAGAGGAGCCACAGCCACGAGGAAGTTCCTGAGATCCTCCAGGATACAGTCCCCTTAGGGGACATCAACAGCCTTAGCCAACAAGATCCAGTGAAGCCCCAAGGGATGGCCAATCTGAGCGACAATAAGAATCACAGCCAGGAAAATGGTGCAGTGGGGCCGCAGGGAATGGCCCCTTCTGGGGATAGCTGCAGTCAGAGCCGAGAACAACATCTAGAGAGGCCCCACGGCATGGTTACTGTGGGTGACAGGAACAAAAGCCACAGCCAAGAAAAAGATCTAGAGATGCCCCAGGGGACTGGCCCCTTGGGGGGTAGCCAGAGCCAGGAAGGTGAACCAGAGAGACCCCAGGCGACTCACCTGAGGGGCAGTAGGAGGCTTAATGCGAGACAAACTCCAAAGAAACAGTGGCCTCAGGGGCAGAGGTTTTGGCAATCGAAAGAGAGAAGAGCCTTAGCTTCCCAGCACCAGAAGATGTCTGCCCCACGTGATTGGGACTGTCCATGGTGTAAAATGATGAATTTTTCATGGCGCAAGGCCTGCTTTAGATGCAGGATAGTCTACATACCAGGTGAGCTGGGAGACGTGAACCCAGCACAAACTCATTAATTTCAGGAAGGTAAGTAAGAATGGAAACACTCTAAAGAAAAAACAATTTCCTAAGACTCCCTTCTGATAAAAAAAAAAAAAACAAACCACAAAACTTACTTACTTGACAGAAAATTTGAAACCAAAGTTATCATAGAAAATAAATAAAATAAACCATTACCCAAAGTAACAACTTTTTATCATGGTGGGTACACATATGTATTTATATATTTTTCTTTTTTGTTTATTTAGTTTAAATTTATTGGGGTAACATTGGTTAATCTTTTTTTTAAATGAACTTGAACAAAGATGGACTGCTTTTGAGTATAACACTTTATTTAAAAAAAAAATTATTTACTTTTAGAAAGGGGAAGGGAGGGAGAAAGAGGGAGAGAAACATCAATGCGTGGTTGTCTCTCCCATGCCCCCTGCTGGGGACCTGGCCCGCAACCCAGGCATGTGCCCTAGACTGGGAATGGAACCAGCGACTCTGTGGTTCTCAAGCCAGTGCTTAATACACTGAGCCTCACCAGCCAGGGTGAGTATCACACTCTTTAAATAGAGGATTTCTCCTAATTGCCTTTAAGTTTGCAGGTGGGAGATTCTGGATGGCTGATGCTGATTGGTTGGCACCTGGAGACACTGAAGCCATGAAGCCTTTATTCTCCTTTCCACTCCTTTCTGTTTTCTTATTGACCTCCTTTTACTGAAAATGCCATGTCTTTGGCTGGGAAGAGCCATGTGATTTTTAGAGTTACACACTATATTGAATTTTAGGAGGGCTGCTTTTCCTTGAAAATTCTGTCACTACTTTGTAAACTACTGCAGCATTCATGTTTGTTTCTTGTCTTTTTCAAGTTTTACAGGTAAAGGCCTGTTTCTGTGTTTCTGAGTATCACAGAATTTGGAACTTGCTTGATAAAGAAGCTGAACCTGTCCCAGTAGAAGATTTCCCGAGAGCCTAAAGAAATCACACCAGTCAAGAAGAGTGAGAAGTGAGGGAAGAAGAGATACTTTGGCATTCATCAGGGGGAAAGGGGAGAACAAAATGATTTTCATTAGAATGTAATTTCTCTGTTGGGACAAGGAATTAATTATAAGATTGCAGTGTTAAATTCCACAGATAGCAAATTTGACAAATTTCATGAAATTTATTACACAAAGTTATTCTCTAGTATGTGTTTGGAACTAGACCTATATTAAATATCTGGTGCACACATTATAACCTTATTTAGTGGGTTTGGTTGGATTACAAGAGAGAGCATAATTTGAGATACAAAATAGATCAGAGGTGACTTCTTTGCCTTGCATGTAATACGACCTTCGGGTAAACCCAACTGAAATAATATCCAGGTAGTTTTGCAGTTTTGAGAGCAACATCAAACAGACTTTCATGAAAGGACTTGAGTAACATAACTGCTCATCTCGTTGGCCCCAGGTGAGATAAACGAGCAGTGGCAAATATTGGGAAAGTGGCCTCACAAGAATGCAAGCAGGACTTTTCTGGTTCTGCTGATTTCCTCCTTTGAGAGGGACAGCTGTCCTCTTGAGGACAGGGAGGGGGGCTTCCGTGGGCCCTTCATGTTGTTGTTTGAAAGACCACTGGGTGACTGCCTTACAGAAAGGCAGTGTTTGGGGGAGTGTCGTTTATATATGTGAGGACTGAGCCTTGGCCACTTTCATCTCAAGCCCCTTTCCAGTCAAGAGCGGATGGAGAGCAAAAGGAATTCCAAGGACAGACATGGTGCTTCTCTTGGGAGGGCTAACTGGATTAAAAAATAGACTGAACTGGGTGGGACAGGCACTCTTGAGAATGCCTCTGTACTTCTTGTCTTCTACTCGGTGTGTTCTCTGTGGGCCCCCAAAGGCAGTTGGAGCCCAGGGGGTGGGAAGTTAGATCAGCCTCCAGTTTGAACAAAAGATGTCCTAGAGTTTCTCATCTGAGATCTGCCCAGCTCACCAAGCTCAACCTTTGTCAGGATTTTCTGATTCTAACTAGTAATAAAGTGTGTGCATTTTCTTGCTGTGTCTTCTGTGTAGTGTGTATCTCAGGGCAGGTTTGCTCAGATGCTGCAGCTTAAATCTGCATCTCCCTCCACCCCACTGAGATGAAAGGTCGATCTCATTCCCTATTGAAGGGACCCTCCTCTTTCCGTAGGTTACTTAAGAATGGAAGGGAGGGGGCAGTTCTGTGAGGCCTTCAATCATTTTATGATCGCCTCTGCTCCCCTCACTGTCCCAGTCCACATGGTCCCTCGAAGGTGGGCATCTCTGCTGCTCCTGGGCCCGAGGGGATTGAGAGGTGAGGTGGGGAGAGGGTTTCTGCCTAGGCTAGGAGACCTAATGCCTGGGGTCCAGCCTCTCTGTGTGTACCATCTCTCTGAGGCCCTGTCCCTCTTGATAGAAATTTCCCTCATTTTTTTAAAAGATTTTATTTATTTTTAGAGAGAAGGGAAGGGAGAGAGAAAGGGAGAGAAACGTGGGATTGCCTCTCACGCGGCCCTCACTGGGGACCTGGCCCGCAACCCAGGCATGTGCCCTGACTGAGAATTGAACCAGCAACACTTTAGTTCACAGCCTGCACTCAATCCACTGAACTACACTAGCCAGGGCTCTTTTTTAAAAAAACTTTCTTTTTGTTGACACTATCACAGACATCCCCCTTTCCCCTCCTGTGCCCACCTCCACCCAGCCCCCATCCTGCATTTCATTTCTGTTTTGCAAGGCACTGCCCCCCCCTTCCTGTGCACAATCCCATCAAGGTGCTCAGGATTCTGGAGAACAGCCAGGCTCAGTCTGCTAACAAGACAAATGTTCCCTGAGGCAAATGTGGGTGGCTCGCTACCTGGTTGGTATAGGGGCAGAGACAGGGCAGAGCGCAGAAGCAATCCTGCCCCACAGCTTTCTCTTTCCCCAGAGGCCTGATTACCAGGAAGCCTTGGTTATTTGGCAGGGCACTGGGGAGGCAGGGGGCCATCAAGGACATTGAGCTAAAACTCTGTTTTCTGGGTTGGGGCTGGTTTTCTGATACTCTTGTGTGTGCTGACAGCTCCCTGGAATTTTGGGAGGATGGGACACAGACGAGACTTGGGAATGTTTCAGCATTATCCAATTGATGTGCCGTCAGGTCACTCTGGATCTCACCACAGTTGCTTCATTTACGGTTTCAAATGGTCTCTGCTGTTCATTGGCATGCCTTTAGGTCGGCATGAAGGCAGACTCACCCTGTGCGTAGCTTTTATATAGTTTAATATGATTCAAGTCTTTCAGGGCTGACTTTTCCCAAAGCTACATGAATCATTGAGGCTGTCAAATCACTGCTTTCTTTTGGGGTGGGTACACACAAGAAAAGGCAGCAGGTTTCTGAGGCAAGAACTTGGACTTTGGGAGTTAGAGAGACTTCAGTTCAGATACTTGCTCTGCTGTTCACTAGCTGTGTGACTTTGAACAAGTTACTGAACTTTTTTGATTCTCCCAAAAGTGTTGGCTCCTTTCTACCCTCAGGATTCTGCTCTGTGACAATGGGCTAATGGGTATAAGGAATTACTGGTCATGGTAAGAAATACCATTCAGTGCTTACTATGTGCCAGTTATCCCTTTCGGTGACCGTAAGGTGTAATAAGCACTCGTGTTAATAGTTCTTTAAAAGTGAGTATTATTACTCCCATTTTACAGGCGTGACAACTCAATACCCAAATTTGGGGATTGTTGAAGCTTGGCTACAAAGTGAAATTTTATTGGTTCTAATGCACAGGTGGCAAACACAAGGCCCGCGGGCTGAATCCAGCACTCCACCTTGTTTTATCCGGCCTGGCACCTTGTTTCTACCCGGCAGCAGTGCTGAGCTCTCGCTTAACTGTTAAGGAGCAGTTACATTCATACAGTCCTAAAGTTACATTCGGCCCTTTGAGGGCAACGGAGAGGCTGGTGTGGCCCCCGGTGAAAATGAGTTTGACACCCCTGTTAATGTCTGGGTTCTTTCCTTTATGTCACACTGCCTTAACCTTTTACCCTTATCAAGAAGTAATTTGCATGTTAACATCACTGCCTAAATCCAATGAAATGACTGTAATGCAGAGACTTGGAAACATAGTGGCAGTCTGGCAATCATGGAATTGTTCTTTTGGAATCTCTCAGGCTTTGGGGTATGTGACCATCTAGGCTAGGCTGCCAGTGAGAAGGTCCACCTATTATTTCAGGACTGAAAGTAAAATAAGGTGGCACTTTAGGCAGTGGGAGTGACTTGCTTAAGCAGGCTGGCCTTATGAAAAGTTCACAGAGCCTGAGTTCAATACTGTTAAGATAGCTCCCATCCTGACTACTTATCTAAAGTCTGTCTGAATTACTCCATTTTTGTTTTAAGCGCCTAAGGTGCCAGCTCTAACAGTCCAATATATACGCATATATACTTCTCAGGGAGAAAGCAGGGGGAAAGGAGACTTCAGAAGCTTCAGACTCATGTTGCAAAATGGGGAGTGCAATGAATGTTTTTAAAACCATGCTACTAAATCTATGACAGAGTGGCAAAGAAATACATAATTTCCTTATCTCATGCTAGGTAAGGCTTCAACACCAAATAGTAACAGATTCTTATTATGTGGTGCAGGCACCGTGCATAGCTTTCTCCGGTGGTTTCCTCACTTACAGCGCTTGACAGAGTGAGTGCATATGCTGGCGCTGAGCCTCACATAAACTTAAAGATATCAAATAGCCCTGCCCTCTGACCTTATGAAGTAGCAACTTTCTGTTGAACAGACTTTCTCATTGACTGTGCTTGCTCTTGGGCACTTCAGACAAATATTTAGGACCACAATGAAATAGGCATAGGAAGTGCTACTGCACTGGATATCTACACCCTTAGGGGACCTAGTACAATTAATTGCTTGAGTACCACTCCCTATTTGTTTCTCTGTTGGAAGCACTCTATTCAATGGACCTAAGAATCAATCCCTCCAGTAGGTCAGATCTTAGTCCATCTAGCCCGACTTCTCGGGGGCATAAAGGAATTATAGAAAAGCATCATATCCTCCCTAGTATCAATATTAGAAGAAACGTCAATAGGAATCTCTATCTTTTAAAATTATTATTACTATACAAATCAAGCAAACAGCACTCATGTAGAGAAGGCTTCCTCTGTCCTGGGCACTGTGGTAGGCTCTGTGGAAGTGATCATTACTGGTCTTGATGATCTGCTGTTGTATTGAAAGAAAGAAGACTGCCCTGGCTGGTGTGGCTCAGTGGTTGAGTGCCAGCCTGTGAATCGGGGCCACTGGTTTGATTCCCAGTCAAGACACATGCCTGGGTTGTGGGCCAGGTCCCTAGTGGGGGATGCGCAAGAGGCAACCACACATTGATGTTTCTCTCTCTCTCTCTCTCTCCCCCCTCCCTTCCCCTTTATAAACATAAATAAATAAGTAAAATCTTTTAAAAAAAGAAAAAAGAATACCAATATACATCAAACACCAGTTTCCATCAATTGTTCTATCATAGTTTGTGGTCTGTAGATATCAATTTCTGAAATATCTGGTGTATCAAACAGCACTATTTAATAAATAATTATTTTCTCACTTAAAATGAAGAAAGCCTATATGTCTGAAGTCCCCTAATACAAAGTTGATATAATTCCAACTAAAAATGGTAACCTGCCATTTAAATTTAAGATTTTTTGTGAGGATTCCATGAATATTATCATTACTATTTATTATTATTATTATTATTATTATTATTATTATTATATGCAGCCTAATCACAGACAAATGGACCATTTTACTAGACAGCCAATATCTCAGAATCCATCATTGCTACATTCTTTAATTTTTATGAACTTCGGGAAGAAAGTTAGGTACAATTTCTGCAGGAAGCTAGTAGTTTAATACATGTTAAGCACCAGTAAGTCCTAAAAGATTTTATGGAGTCCAAGTTCGGTATGTACCATCTTGGGATGCAAAGCAAAGCTTCACAATAACCAGATGGTTTCATATTGTGCCCCAGTCAAGAAAAAAGTTGCTAGGAAAGTTCACTTTGTTTTACTTCAAAATCATATGCGGTATTACAGCTTCACCTGTGACATTGTCCAGCTCTTTGTTTTTTATGTTTATATCTACTATTTTAGTTTTTATTCTTCATTCCACACTACATTACAAAATAATTGCACTCAAGGCAGAAACCTGTGATTACTTTTTTTTAAAAGATTTTATTTTTTTATTTTTAGAGAGAGGGGAAGGGAGGGAGACAGAGAGGGAGAAACAGCAATGTATGGTTGCCCCTCACATGGCCCTCGCCTGCAACCCAGGCATGTGCCCTGACTGGGAATCGAACCGGGACCCTCTGGTTCCCAGCCTGCGCTCAATCCATTGAGCTACACCAGCCAGGTCAGAAGCCTGTGATTACTTTTGTGGTAGGCGACAGTAAACCACGCCTGGTGTTCGTCAGTGATGACAAGGAGCACTCTGGGGGCTTTGTCTGTACACAAAGGTCTTAGGATATTTAATCTCATTTATTGTTTGCTTGCTATACATTTATTTTGATCATTTAGTGAGCCATATTGGTTCCGGGGAAAAAAGGACTCAGCAAGTATTGAAACACGTCCATGCTTTGAACACTACAATTCCTGATTTTGTCTAGACAGTTTTGAAACTTCAGAACATGTATGACCTGCTTTGGAGAAGCCTCACACTATTCCGCTCTCCTGTTAATCAATGTTTCTGACATTTTTTTTCATGAAACATGTATTCCTGAGAAGGGAAAAAAGTGTCAGCATTGCATCTGTAGCTGCAAAGTGCATTTAGAAACCCACCATTAGCTGTTCTGTTTGCTGGATAATAGCATTCCATTGGCGCTCACACAGCTGCTTAGGAGAAACCTGTGTATAGTCCAGTTGATTCCGCTCTTTTGCCAAATTATGGTGTTTGTGATGGGTAGATCAAAGTGGTTGTCCATGGTTTCAAGTAGAGGTTTCTTTTCTTATTTTTTAAACATTTTATTTATTTATTTTTAGAGAGAGGGAAAGGGAGGGAGAAAGAGAGGGAGAGAAACATCAATGTGTGGCTGCCTTCCACACAACATCTCCCCCCACCCTGTCCACCGTCCCCGTCACTGAGGACCCGGCCTGCAACCCGGGCCTGTGCCCTGACTGGGAATCGAACCAGCGATCCTTTGGTTCTCAGGTTGGCACTCAATCCACTGAGCCACAGCAGCCAGGGCTAAAATAGAGGTTTCTTAAAAAATGTTTAGGCAAAAAAGTATATATGTATAGATGAAATAACAGTCTCTTGGACTTTAATCTTTTAGCTTAAACTCCAGTGGTGGAACTTTATTTTTGAGCCTCCAAGAAAGAGAACAGATGCTTAGAAGGAAAGCTGCAGCCTTTTTTTTTTTTTTTAACAAAGAAGTGATATTTACTCGTACAGATATCACACCGCAAGTGCTTGCACCAGCATGAAGGGAGATAGAAGATTCAGTCAAAAGCGATCCAAAAGCGACTGGGTTGATGAGACCAAAAAGGCTACATGACGATTTATTTGTCTGTCAGGTGCTAAGGTGTGAGATGTGCAGAGTTGTTTCTATAAACCAAAATGAGGCAGACCACAGGATAGACGTTGGTAGATGATGAATGTGAAAGAAGTCAACATCAGCAATGACATACTCCTTGAGGCAAATAAGCCACACTCTGCAGAGGGTTCTCTCTACAAAGGGAAAGAGGTGGGGGGAAAGCAACAAAGCTTCCTCAGTTCGGGTACCGTGCTAGGATCTGTGTGTGCAAAGAGTATAATTACCATCATCCCTGTCTTTGAGGAGTTCACAGACTAGTAGGGAAAAAAGCTTTGAGTATCTCTTATATTCCAGGCACATAACACATGTCATTTCATTTTATCTTCACAGGGAAAGATAAGTAAAAACTGGCTAAGAAGAGTGGCCTTCACTTGGCCTAGAAAAAGGAGAGTTTTATCCTGTGTATCCAGGTCTGTCCAGGATAGAAGATGCTCAGACCATGTAGGAAAAATACACTGTCCAGTGTTCTATTACTTTGGATAGATGAGCTTCAGGTTCCAGACCTGTAAGCCTGGGCGAGTAGACCTTGGCTCTTTAAGAGCCTTCCGAGATACACTAACCAATGAGGTCCAGGCTAAAACAGTGTATCTGATCTCGTAAAACATGGAGCTAGATATAGACGTGCTACAAGGCAGGTCATGGGAACAGTGGACAATTGAGAACTGTAGAAGAATAAAATTACAGTTGTTAGATAGGCGACTGCAGCCTGACCGATCCAGTGCAGTGACCTCAGAAATAATTTTGGGGAGGTAGAAGAGGACAGTGACGAAAAGCACAGGCTTTGAAGTCAGCAACCTGTGTTCAAATCCTGGGCCTGACACTGACACTGGACTGGGCCTGACCCTGTCTCAGCTTGGGCAGGCTACCTCTCAATTTTGGCTTCCTCATTGGTAAGATGATAGTATATGTTTCATAGGGTTGTTTAAACAAACAAACACACAAACAAATAAATATCATATATGCAAAGTGTTTAGCAGGAATGCCTGAAATGTGATACGCAGTTAATAAACATTAGCTATTATTGCC